>JBBPCX010081954.1:0-27864 GCA_037974365.1 Hydrocynus forskahlii
TATTTACTGAAATCAGAGTTTACTGATACACTCTGAGTTCTGAGGGAAAACACCGGTTCTAGACTGTTTTACACCGGATATATTTACTGAAATCAGAGTTCTGAGGGTTAAGCACCACGGTGCTTCCTGAGAAATTGTTTTCATGGTTTTCCTGATGACCTCCCCATGTATACTATGCCACACCAGCAGGCTGCGATTGGTCTTTTCCTGCAATAGCAGGTGGTTCTTGGCCACGTTAAGGGACCAGACTCTTGGAGAACCTGGCACCAGCATCACAGAAAGATCATGTGACCACAACAAAACCCCAGAGAACCCTTCCTACCTTCACAGTTCTATGGTGCAATGGGATAGAGGTACTTGAGAAGAGTGCTGGTTTCGGATTAGTATCAACACTGTGCTGTTCTTTAATGTCCAGTGGAGTCTGTTATACACCTTCTCGAGCTCCATTCACCACTGTGGTTCCTCCAAATGATCTGAAACCTCTGAAGCTGTAAAGCACAAGGATTTTAGATTTACCTTATACAGGGAGTCCTCGAGTTATGACACAGTGGTGTACAACAGTGATGTAACCTGGATTTTGGTGTTAGTCTAAACACACCCTAGTCTAAGTCACTTACTGATCCTAACACAGTCATAAATTATAATCTAGAACATAAAAACACAACTAAGTCACAGAGAAAGAATATAAATATACTGTACTTGTACTTTTAACTGTCCAAAATGGCGTAGGTGAGCGCACTAGGGGACGCCAACTCCTTCACTCATATGCTGCGTTACTGCGTATTCTACATATTCTACGTATTATACGTATTCTTCTGTCCTACGCAACGACACTAGTGCGGCCACGTAATCTGTAAGTACAACGTTAAATGGAGTACGCCAAAACAATCATGTCTTTTTTTTTCTTTTTAAACTATTTTATGGGAGTGAGCATTGTAAACTCGAGATGTCGTATGTCGAGACTGTTGTAACCCGAGTACCCCCTGAGTGTGCATCAGCAACAAAAAATTGCTTTTAGGATGCTATAATCATCTCTTTCAAGCTTCTGGATGGTGAGCCCAGGTCTGTAGACTCTCCTTCCTCTGCAGAGCGTGCTGTGGTGAGAGTGGGGCCTCAGCAGGAGGAGCCGGTAGACTGGCTCCCTGGCAGGAGTGAGTGAGTGAAGCCGTGCTCTGTGGGACACCGGGGCTGCGGTGATGGACACATCACTGAAGCTTTCAGCATCCTCTCGCGCCAAGTTCTCCGTAAGTACCGATGCAGTCCTCCTGGACCGAGATTAGGAGGAGGCTGTGAGGGAGATGTTTCAGGCAGCAAATTTACTCTGCCCGGGGCTACTGAGAGGAGAGGAGCAACTCGGCCTTTCCCCACTTCTCATAAATGAGGATGGAGCGCCGGCGGAGGAGCGCTGGGAGCTGGGGGCGCAGGTCGTTAGGCTTGTGTTAGCGGGAGAGGAAAAGGGCAAAGTGGTGATGCTGACATTTCATTAGCACTGCAGTTCGGGGAGCCCGACTGAGTGTTCTGGAGAAGGGATTGGTGGGGGGGGGGGCGTGGGGTGGGTTCAACCTGGATTCAAAACTGATTTGTTTTCATGTTTCTGGTCATATTGAGCATGACTCATCGTATTGCAAAAAGACAAAATAAAGCAATAAGCCATGAGAGGCCATCTGTTACTGTGATTTTATCAGAGGGTAAAGGGTGATATTATGGTGCATTTCATTTGAACTGGGAAATTTTGGCTTGAATGCCGAATTAAATTCAGATTTTTGACTCCGAGGAACCTCACCAACCCTTTCAGCGCTCACTACTGTTGATGCATGGAATGGATTTTGAAGTTAACGTTGGTGAGGTTCCTCTGATTTTCCAAACCGGAGTTCCCAAGTGGAAATTACCATATAGGTTTACAACCTCGCCAACCCCAACCTCAAAATCCAGGATGATCAACGTTAGTTAGAGCTGCAGCAAACACGTCTGTTTATTAGTGTCACCCACCTTCTTCCACACACTTCCAAGGTAAAGCAGTAAAGCAGTCTAGAGCCCATAAGAAAATCACTGTCACACACAGTCTATAGTCGCTTTTATAAAGTGTCGAACAGAATAAAACACATTTTCAACAAATCATCTGTAAATGGCAATTAAAAATCCAGTCTCCAATACATGTTGCTAATAAGAATGCCATTGTTGCTGAACAACCTTATTCTGAGGGAGGGCAAGAACATTTTTGTGAAATAATCAGGAAAATATCAGAATTCAACACTGTTTAATGCAGAAAACTTCACCCCTTAATTAGCTTTTCCTTGGCAAATTACCACTTAAACAAAAACACCAGTTCTTCTATCTGACATCTTGTAGTGTGTTAGCATAGTGCTAACTGCAGCATTTTTCCTACACTGGGTTTAACAATCATCTTTTGAGCATTGATTACACCACCATGCACCACTGGGCAGGGCAAAGCCAAATTAACCCATGATCGTGTGTTTCACCAAACTCTCCTCGGACTCCCAAACATCTTCACGACCCTCCCTGATACCATATTTCACACCCAAATATAGTGAAAGAATACCGCGCTCACTTTGACTCGTGTTCATCTGTAATTAGAGCTGGATTTCAGCCCGGGTGCTTCTGAGGGTTAAGTTAATTAGGTGGGGGGTGAGATAATGAGATTGATGTGGTACACTCCAGCTTTTTGACTACACATCTGTCACATCCAGACACGGGACATTTGTGGATCCAGCGTACTGCAGTTGGTGATTGAATAGGTAATGAGTCCAGATTTCACACTCATTTCATGCTCGCAAACTTATTAAGTCATCATCGTTAACAGGCTGTTCAGCAATGTGACACTTCCCTTATCCATAAAACTACAGTCTGAATTCGAGGAGCATACGCATACGCCTCATACAGAACACAACAGGATATATATGGTATGCAACAGGATTAGCGCCGCATCGCTAAGCCCTTAAAACAGTGGAGACAGACTCTGTAACCGGCCACACAGGCCCGTGGGCGCCAGACTCTGAAATATAGCCCAGAGCGTTACCCTGCATTTACCCCGCTTTACTTTAACCCCTTAACTGATTTTACCCTGTATATATTCCGCTTTAGTTTAACCCCTTAACTGATTTTGAACTAATGACTGTGAGACTGTCTCTGTAACTAATGACTGTAAGACTGTCCCTGTAAGTAATGACTACAAGTCTGTCCCTGTAACTAATAACTGTAAGACTGTCCCTGTAACTAGCGACTGTAAGACTGTCCCTGTAACTAATGACTGTAAGACTGTCTCTGTAACTAATGACTACAAGTCTGTCCCTGTAACTAATAACTGTAAGACTGTCCCCGTAACTAATGACTGTAAGACTGTCCCTGTAACTAATGACTGTAAGACTGTCCCTGTAACTAATGACTGTAAGACTGTAAGACTGTAAGACTGTGAGTCACTCTGGATAAGGCTCTTTAGTTCTACAGAAGAATCAGTCTGGTGTGAATGAGATCATGACAGATTTAGATGGGCCTTTATCAGGGTCAAGTCAGGTTCAGATACAAAGCCTGATCCCGTAGGCCTCATCGGGATCAGACAGATTTGTTTTGGGTTCTGACTAAAATTTAAGCCCGCAGAATTCAGTCCCCCTGCACTAAGACACAGACTGACCAGTTATCATTAACCTGGTGTGTGAGTGATCTCCATTAGAGCAGCAGGGTCTCACATGCTCATCCACACACAAGCACTAACTTCTCCTCCCAGCCATGCCATTTCCTGCCCGCCCGCTGCGTAAGGCGCTGGTGTCGGTACCAAGATGGAGGCTGTCCTGGTTTAATGAGGGGCGGGTCTGTATATTAAAGACCAGCAACTTCTGCCTTTTCATCTACTCTCGTCCTTTAATAACATAACCGTCACCTTTTCTTTGATGCGTGAAGGAACAAGGGCGAAAATGTGCAGATTTTTATTTTGTCCGAGTCAAAAAACCCACCATTGTGAACTGAATGTATCCAGACGTCTTTGTTAATTAGTGAGTCCGGCTGGTTTAAGGCTCACCCACTGCTGACACAGTTCAGCTGTAGACGCCCACAGCCTTACTCTCTGTTCACCGGGAGAGTGGGACGCTCTGGGGAGGCCACACATGAGGTCCACAAACTTCTGGATACTTTACAGTGAGGTTACGTAAGAAAGCCTACGCATCGTCTGTATTTATTAGATGGGCTTCCACTTCCACTGATATTTTTTACAAGGCAAATATGATTCCCTTTCGTTCTCCATCCTGTGCCATTAATTCCGCAAGCTTCCCTCATATGAATGCAGCCATCAGAGGGAGTGAAGCTGAGCCACCCTTCAGCAGCCGGCGGGACCCAGCGAGCCGCTCTCCGCTCCGGCTGACCTGGAATCGAGTGTGACAGCGAGAGGTTCTCACTTGACGCTTCCTTCCCATGTTCCACTGCTTCACCCACAACTGTCACACACTCCCGGCGTCCTTCCTTGGCTCTATTTTAATCATCCTACTCGTTACCGTCCCACACCTTCTCATATTTATTTAAGAGATTGATTTCTTTGCAGCGGCACGTCAACCCGGTCATCGGTGAGTGCTGAACTCCGGGCTGGAACACCACTAATCTTTCTCCAGCTTCTTTCTGTGTCTTCATTTCTAGATGCCACTGGGTTTTTTGGGCCGGTGCCTACAGAACTGGGCAGAGAGACAAAGCTCTCTTCCCCTCCGATCTCTTTCACTCTCTCTCTCTCTCTCTCTCTCTCTCTCTCTGTCCCTCTCTCCCTCTCTGTCTGTTTTGCTCTTCCCCCCTCTCTTTCTCTCTCTCTCTCTGTCTCTCGCCCCCTTCCCCCCCCTTCTCTCTCTGTCCCTCTCTCCCTCTCTCTGTCTCTGTCTCTTTCTCTCCCTCTTTTGCTCTTCCACCCCTCTCTCTCTCCCTCTCTCTCTTTCCCTCTCTCTCTTTCCCTCTCTCTCTCTCTTTCTCTCTCTTGTTCCCTGAGATGAATTCCTCCACCTAACCTCACACGCATTCAGGCTAAAACAGGACACGCCACACCAGACCGGACGTGTTTTCATCCAAGGCTTCGAGAGAAATATGTCTAGATAAGAGAGAGCAGAAAATGCATTTATCGAGAAATGCCATGAATTGTTAATGACCAACATTTACAGTATATAGGAACGAATTAGTGAATTATTTGTGGGAGGAATTACTTTCACAGACGGTAAAAGCCTGACATGAAGGTGCAGCAACAGGCAGCTACCAGCCTGAGAGATTTTTTTAAAAAGTATTTTTAGATTATTAGAACATTTTCTAAGTGAACTGGGTGGGGGGCGGGTTTGGGGGATGAATAAGTGGGGGTGAAAAAAAAAGAATGATTGGTATATAATGGTTCCAGCACCCATGAGCCACAACCAGGCCTCATTATGTTTATTCCAGTGTTAACTATCATGTAGAATGTGTGTATTTAATTAGTACTTTAACAATTTTAAAATGTGACCTGTGTTATGAACATTTTGCAGTATATATGGCCTCATTCATTTAATTAATTCTCACTGAAGTTGTGATTAGGTGCACTTGTGTGTCTCTGTTGACTCAGAAACACAAATATTTTAACGTTTATGTATAAACCTATGTAAAGTTTATTTACACTTGTAGTTCCTTTGGTCTAAACCCAAGCAGAAAATCACCCATCATTGCAATTTAAATTCCAACCGAAAGATGTACTGAAAGTGGTCCGGGGAAGAAGTGACTGGGCAGATTTGTTGACATTTACATTATAACCACGATAACAATCAAAACGTCTCGAGAACTTTCTGAATTTTATTCCCTGAGAACGTTTTAATCTGTTTCCGCTTTTAGTCGTGTTGTTTTACCCGCAGATCAATGAGCCACTCGTTCCTGAAATCACAAACAAACCTGTGTGCTCAGAGTGGATTTCACCTCCTGTTTCTTTCATCAGCCTCACCGTTCCTGAGTCCTGACTCAGGAGGCCCTGACTCGGCCCTCGATATTGACCGGCCCGTTTTTGTTTCTTTCTGCACTCATTCCTGAGTCTTTCTGCGCACGTCTGGCTCGGACCGGCCGCTGATTAATGCCCCGAGTTTTCTCTCTCTCTCTTTCTTTCTCTTGGTCTCCCCTTTTCTTCTCTCTTTCAGTCCCACCTCCACTCTCCGTCCGGCGTGATAAATGCCACCCCGTTCTGTTTCTCTCGCTCTTTCTCCTCTCTTATCTCCATCTCTGGCTCTAATGGATTTCTGCCTCTGACACCACAGTGGCCGCTCCTCCCCCAGCCTGCGGCAGCTGCGCCCTGTGGAAAAGACCGAACATCGATTTTCGGCACCGGCTTGAGAGCGAGCAGCTATTAGGTGGCAACCTGATCCCTCATAAGCATGAAACTGAAGCGAACGAATGTTATGCAAGACTCGGGGTGAACGGGGGTGAAGGGACGGATCCGCTGCAGGACGGGGGCAGAGGGGGGCGCACAGGGGTCAAAGAACACGTCAATCTTTTTCCTTGCCACAATTTGATGTGGAAAATGGAAATCTCCAGATTTAAAATTTTCTTCTACTGTGATTCAGATGGACCTCTGGATTGGCAGGCCCATCATAATTAGAGCAAAATCACACGACCTCAGGAGCCACACTAATACAGCAAAATGGGCTAATAGGAATGAATGAATTAAGGTTTCTAATGAACTAAATTAAAGTGGTTCCGAATAACGCCCTGTCATGACTGGTTCACAAACATTTTAATTTGAATTAAAATATTTGATGAACTATTTCCAGCCTGCCGAAGGGAGAACAACTAGTAGACCTGCAGAGAGAGCTTCACTGCATTTTTAGTCAAAGTTTTACTAATGTTGAAACGTCAAGTTTACTTTACAGTAAACGTACATTTACTACTGTTGAAGAAGTGGTTGATTTGAGAGAAAGAGTGAAAGAGAGATTTGCATATTCTGCATATATATATACGTGTGTGTGTGTGTGTGTGTGTGTGTGTATATCTATACTTATGCAAAAAATGAGAATGAGTAAGAGAGGGAGAGACATAGAGAGAAAGTGAGAAAGACTGAGAGAGAGAGAGACAGAGTGTCTGAAGGTGTGTGTGTGTGTGTGGGCCTACCACCCTGCTAATTTGATTTCTGAATTAAAGGCATCAGCAGCCAAGGGAAACAGAGAAAAAGAATGAGTTCAGAGAAGGGAGAAAAGGGGAGGAAGGAGAAAGAGAGAGAGAGAGAGAGAGAGAGTGGCTACATTTATAATTGGCACTGTTCCCTCATCTGATAACATTAAGCCTGATTCCGCAACAACAAACATTATGGCTTTTGCGGGCTGTTGTTCCAGCCATCATCTCAATTACAATGCAATTTCTCTCTGTCTCTCTCTCTCTCTGTCTCTCTCTCTCTTTCTCTCTCTCTCTCTCTCTCTCTCTCTCTCTCTCTCTCTCTCTCTCTCTGTCTCTCTCTGTCGCTCGCTCTCTCTATTTCTGTCTCTCTCTCTTTCTCTCTCTGTCTCTCCTGTTTGTCTCTCATCACCCCGTTTCACTCACTGCTTCGCTGCTTTCCAATTTGCTGAAGCTGTGATGAGAGTCCTCTTCCATATTAAAGCCATGGCCTCTTTAACATCTGATTTAGGTGTTTTTAATTATTTGAATTGGGCTTTAATTGCATCTGCTTCAGTCATTCAGAGTGAAGCAGCTGATAGGTTGCATTTTTGAATGTGCTTGTTTGTTAAAGTGACAGTTAAAAAAGTGAAACGCATACTGTTTCGTCCTTTGCCTCATATGTAGTAGATCACTCCAAAAATGAGCGTTTTACTAAACTGCCCCCTAATATATCCCGCCTCTTGAGAGGTGCTATTTTTAATAGATAATCAATATTAATATGCACCAACTGAAATCTATTGCAACAATGAATCGGTCATTACTTTACACTGTATCTGTGGTGCTAATGTAGCTAACAAGTTGTATAAGTGTAAACCCCCCAAAATTTGCATGTCCCGGTGTACTACAGGACCTGTTATGTGGAAGCACACCAGAAGGGAAATACTACATGAAACAGTGCATAAAAACATTTTTAAAATGAACCAGTACATGCTGTATTGCCCCCTATACCTCCTGTAACAGATAACAATCTTTCAGATAAGTAGATAATTTTATTTCAGATAAGTAGATAACTTTTTAAATTAGAAGTCATTTTGCTCTTAGAATTTCTTCAGAATTTCAGTATTTCAGAACTAAACTATTTTGAGTACATTTTCCATGTTTTGAGTACATTTTCCATGTTTTGAGCCATGATGGGACTAGCCACTAGACTAGTTTCTTCACTTAAGGATGTTTTTTAATTTTAATACTTATGTGTGTCAATCCATGATATGATCTGTCTTGCCCAAGATGAGTAGACATGAAACACACACACACACACACACACACACCTTCTCACTGCTTAACAAGGCGACACAGGAAGACAGAGCAGCTGGTGACCTTCCCAGCATGCTTAGCAGCAGGGCTGATGTCACGTCATTTATCAGCCGGTCATTAATTGTGTGTGTGTGTGTGTGTGTGTGTGTGTGTGTGTGTGTGTGTTTGTGCGTGTGCAGGCTACCAGCCACAGGTCAACAGGCTGACGAATGAGCCCCTCTATTGATTAGTTGCCCTCTGAGACTGATGATGCCAACACACTTACACACACACACACACACACACACACACACACACACACACACACCCCAGCTTGCTTGCCCACACACAAACACACAAATATAGTTGTTTACTCTGGCTCAAACTATCAGATACATGCCACAGACACACAACACACACATAAATAAAAAGGTCCATTTGATGTATCTGTCTCAATTTTAGAAGCTGCCAATATTTCTAGGGTCTAAAAAATTATTCAGAGAAGGAAACTAATTAGATTCATCAGATCCGTAATGCCTGATGGAGGGGTGTCATATGACATCATATATCATACAATATATGACTTTTATGTAGCTGTAATAATGAGATATATGCTCTCAATCTTCCAAACAGCAATAAATCAGTTACTAAAGGACCCATTAATGCTTCATTAGATAGATAGATAGAAAGTTTATTAATGATGAAGATAACTGAGTTACAGCAGCAGCAAAAGAGCTGTGTAAAATACTTATGAAGGGCAGGCTATAAAATGTGCATTTACGGAAGTAACACAAATGATATAGAATGAATAAACTGCAGAATTTAAAGTGCGTTACTGTGAAATTCAAAATCTCTTATTTCTAAAAGAGTCACTTCTCAGGAGAAATTGAATGCATTTGTAATGTATAATAGTAACTAATATAAAAGGGTTTTAGGCCATTTGTCAAGACATTTTCACTCATTTAAAGACCACATAATTTCTGCTTTTTGTTTTTACATTCTTTTTTTAAAAAGACAGAAAGGGAGATAGTTTTGTTCTGATCATGATTGAATTAAATAACATGTGTATGTATTAGTAATTTACAAAAATAAAGGGTTAAAATTCATAGACTTAATTTGTCTCCCCTAGACAGCCTGTAAATGTTTTGGGGTGCTGGTGAGGTTTGCTGCCACACATTAGCACTCAAAATATAATTAATCAAGGATTCTACAGGGGGGAAATGTATTAATTTATTTATTAATGCCCCCCCCCCTCATGATTTAACTTCACTGTTAGGAGGTAATAGGAAAGGGAAATAATTAGGGCTTCTGTGACCCAGGAGAACAGAGGAGAGGGGTGTGTGTGTGTGTGTCTGTGTGTGTGTGTGTGTGTGTGTGTGTGTGTATGTGACACTTCTTCACACCTAGAGTTTAGATCGGGCCCAAAAAATGAAACCCGAGCCCGTGCACCTTGTGTCCGAGCCCGGCGCGGCCCGACACATTAACTGTAATTATCGGCCCGAGCACGATTGAACCCGACAGTTTTTAATACGTGGGCCGTTATAACACACGTTCTCAGCTGTGGGTGCGTTCGTAAACTGACACTCCGAGCGCTTGATCATGGCCCGGCCCGAGGACAGTGACAGGTGTGAATAGAGTTTAGATTCTCTGCCCGGGCAGAGAATCTAAACTCTATTCACACCTGTGCACACTTGACCTCGAGACACACTTCAACACTTATTGTTAGGAAGAGTGTATAACATTACAGATGCCATGTCAGTGTTGTTTTCTTCAATATGCAATATTTATTGAAATATAAAATGTCTTTGGAAAGTTTCAAGTGCTTATTATGAATTATTCAGGGTTCTGCATAAAATGACAATTCTTATCTCTCCACTGTATATTGATCCAGTGTTAATGATGATGTAGAAATTGAAAACGTATTTTTTCCTCTCTCCAGGGAAGAAGATAAGAACATATTTGACTATTGTAGAGAGAACAACATAGAGCAAGTCACCAAAGCGCTCAGCTCCAAGAAAGTAGACATCAACACAAAGGATGAGGAGGTAAAGCTGAGGGACTGTTGAAAGTCCACACTGTCAGCATCAACGCATGGTTGTTTTTATTTGTTTTATTTTTGTTTGTTTAGTTATTTGTCGGAATATTGAGAATTGAATTAAAATATGCTTTATCGCTTCTGACACTGATCTTTCAGATCAGATCGGAAAACACAGTTATGACCTGTGATATCAAAAGCATGTTGTAATTACTTACGATTTATTTCTCAGTCATAGTACACTGGACAAGCAGAGAAACTGCCATGGACAAATATTGAATTTTCATTCCATTCCAGATTTGTATTTGTGAGTATAAGAGGAGATATAGTGGTTTGAATTAGATGAAAAGTTGAGTGTACAGCCTTGTTTTGCAGAAAGATAAACTGCCCTTTACATTTTGGCCACATTTTTTTCATTGAAGCATAAAGAACAATTTCAGGTGCAATTTTAATGTGTGTATATATGCTATCTATCTGTGGTATTGTGTATTTACTCTACACCTGTCCACTCTCTCTGCCCTCCTCTCTTTCCCTCATTCTCTCTCTCTCTCTCTCTCTCTCTCTCTCTCTCTCTCTCTCTCTCTCTCTCTCCCTTTCTTTCTCTCTCTCCCTCTCTCTGAATAATCCACACCATTTCCCACACAGCTAAAACTCCAAAGATCACAGGACGCTTTTGCCTTCCATCCGTGTATCCACCCCCTTAATGTCTCTACAAGAGAGACCAGCTGGCTCTGCTGTTTTGGGCACTGAGGCTGGCGGGGCAGTTGGCTGCGCTGTTTCAGCTCCAGATGGCCACTGGAGCTTCTTTGTTTTCTGCTTTAACACTGCAGTTCAGCACCTGCACCTCTAGAGGACACTGGCGCCGTTCCACAGTGCTGACTGGCTGTGGGAGACTGATAGGCGGATGGATAGATAGATGGATGGCTGTACTGATATATGATAAATAGAGAGGTGATGGATTAATAGATGAAAGGATGGGTAGATAGAATAATAAATGTATGGATATTTAAGTGAATGATAGAGAGATGGAGAGATTAATTGATGGATCAGTAGTTTGATGGCTAGATAGATAGGTAGATGAACGGATGTATGTGTTGTCACTGCTCAGTTTACATCAGTATAATGTTATAAGCAGTGAATTATACATCAAACATCACACTTTGAGGCTGAATTTAATGCAGACTTCTGAATCAGAAACAGGTTTTACTGGTGATGTGTACTAATATTTTTAAACAAAACAGTTAGATATTGTGCCATCACACAGACATCGGTTTGTGGATTTCTTTTCACACAGACATTCATAAATTAAAAGCTTAGACACCTTTAGCCTGAACCTTGCAACCCCCTTCACTGCAGCCCATAACTCTACTGCTGCTGACTGCACTGCTCGAAAGTATAAAGTCTGTACCGTAATAAAGCGCTGTAAATTGTACTATATCATATTGTGACGTACTGTATTACACATACAGTCCTTGTGCATACATACGTTTGCGCAATAGTTTAGCATGCTTGCTTACTCTTAATTGTGTTACTTGTTAAACACGTGCAATAGGACCATTTTGCACCAGAAACCCTTCATGTTGTGAAGATTTGTACTTTTTTTTTTTTAACTCTAGAAACATTACTTTTTGTTTTTATGGCATTTTAATCAGAAACCAAGTTATTTTAACAGTTTAAGAGACTTAAAACCGTCTATTAATGTATTTCCTCTTTCAGCACTGTAGACATTATCTCACATACATTTCGTTGTTGCTCCTACAAAGACCACGTACAACATTAAAACCACTGTAAGGAGAATATAGTATGACATTGATTGTTTGAGGCGGTATGATAAATTAACTTCAACTTCTTGAAACTGATGTGTTGGAAGAAAAAAAATGAGCAAACCTAGGGATCTGAGCAACTTTGACAAGGCCAAAATTGTGATGACTAGACAACTGGGTCAAAGCATCTCCAGAATGGCAGGTCTTAAGGGTGTTCTCAGAATGCAGGGATTAGTACCAGTCAAAAGTGGTCCAACGAAAGACAACCAGTGAACTGGTTACATGATCATGGGCACCCAAGGCTCACTGATACCACAGAAGAGTTACTGTAAAACAAATTCTCAGAAACAGTTAATATTGACTGATATGACAGAAAGGTGTCATAACATACAGGTGCTGCATATGAGGTTATGCAGCCAGAGACCAGTCAGAGTGCCCATACTGACCCCTGTCCACCTCCTATAGTGCCTACAATGGGCATCAGAAGTAGACCATGGAACTTATAAGACTTAAAATCTGACATCTTGGTACCAAAGCACAACTTCAGAGGTCTTGTGGAGTCCATAGCTGTTGTCAGCATGAATAAGATCTATGCAGTATCAAGCAGGCTCATTTAAAACAGTCCCTGCCCCTATCTGTCCCTCAAAAAGAGCACTTTGGTATTGGTCTGTTTGAATGTCTAGCAAATAACCATTGATTGCAACAAAACGCACCAGGCACTCAAGCAGCAGACATAAGTCTGACTTGTGAGACTAATGAAAGCATGATTCTATTGCCGCTTCCTACCCACAACCCTGCAGCCCGTTTTCATAAATGCATTTTGATGTTTTCAGCGGAGTTTGTCACAACCGTTCTAATTTGGAAAGAAACGAGCTCCCTAGGTGACCTCTGACCTGCAGAAGGGTCAGGTAGTCTCTGCAGAGGCCAAACGCATTACCCTTAATGTACCTGGGGCAGTAAGGGTTTAACCTCAAGATAATAATAGATTAGAACAGGACCACGGAACAGGGCTACTCGCCATGTACATATTGGAGAGTCCGGCAAAACTCTCTGTCCATCTTACTCTCACTCGCTTTTTTCCTCTTTGCCTTTAGTTTCTTGTATTTCGATACTAAAAGGTGACTATCAAACCTCTTGAATGCAGTCGAATGACATAGTAAATATTGTATACTCAGGGCTTTTAAAATTAGTATGTTCATAGAATTAAATGAAGAAAAAGAAACGCAGTAGAAATGTGGAAATTGTCCATTAACTGCAGCACTCAGCACGTTCCTGACCACAAGTTATATGACACAACAGCTAACAAACCCACAGTGGAACATGGCATTACTGACCATAAACAGGTAAAAGGTAAAACAATGAAATATGCTCTCATATGGGTAACTAAATGGTCTGGTTCAGATGACAGACTTTTTCTGACAAGCTCAGGCTCTAGATGTAGATGCTTGATACAATTTAAGTCAATAAACACATGATATTTAAAAAGAAGCAACAATGCCAGGTATGCACTCAATTAGTGCTTGTCTGCTTTCACGCTGCCATTGTTTTAGCATGTGATGACGATGTAATATTATTGGTGTGGGGGGGAATTAATTGTATGGCCATTTCTTACTCAAAGACACTCTGTTTATATAATAAAGTAATAAGTTCACTTTCTAAAATATGTTAATATTTGACATTATTATTTACATATTTGACATATTTATTTTCTAGTTTTTGTAATGAGCTTTGTGAGTTTTATTTGGTTTGACTCTGGTTAGTCTTGAAGTCTTATGCAAGTTTAGGAAGACCTTGTATATAGCACAGTATAGTAATGTGGCAAAAATAATAATGAACTACTATTACTACAGTGCTTTATTATTATTAAATTTATTAAAATAGAAGCTCATATTGGCAGTGATTGGCAGTCGTTCCCCAGCTTTTTTTTTTCATAACGGAGTTCCTGCAGAACTATAATAGACATGGACACTAGACAAGCCTTTTGGCTGCCAGATAGGTACATAGACACCAGGGGCAGGCATTCGGGTTATGACATATTTCTTGTATATTTCTTGGAAATATATCATAACCTTAGAAAATAAGAGAAATGCAGTATCCCTCCAGAGTCATCACTGTTTTGCAACACTAATACAAAATCACATGCTAACTGTATCGTCAACTAACCAATTACATACATTTTAGTAATGATATTTATATTTTACTTTTGCATTCACATTTTGTATTTTACATTTTTTATCCCATATCATCAAACTGCACTTCCCACTTTGTCAATTTTTTTTTATTTCAAAACGACGTAAATAATGGTGTTTCTCTGCAAAACGAGACCGTGCATGCATGAATCATAACCTCAGAGAATCATAATAAAGGATCTCCTCTTCCGCTTACTAACACAAATGTAATATGAATCCGTGCTTTCTACAGAATGTCTTGTTTCAGTGAACTACGAGTAAGAAATAATGAATATAAATTTCAACTTGATTTTGTCATCAGCCATGGCCATGACTTCTTAAGGTAAGAAGTTACTGCTGCTATTGCTATTTCTTTAAAAGTACTTTCTTCACTTGTTAGGAAGATGATTACAAGACAGATGTGAACAGGCTAGAGCACAGGGCAAGTTCAGTGTGGGGATTATCTAACCTGAGAAGTGTGTGACAGCTCCTAGGAACACACACAGTAGTCTAGTCTCCCTGTCCCAATGCTGGCAGGAGCAATAACTCCTGTGTGTGTGTATGTGTGTGAGAGAGAAAAACTGAGAGAGAGAGAGAGAGTGAGAGAGAGAGAAAGTGAGAGAGGGGGAAGAGAAACACACACAGACATCTGTTTAGACGTCTTGTTTCAGTTTGAGTTGTCTCTGCTGACAGCTTCATTTCCCATGCTGCTCTGTTCTTCTGTTTACCCCCAAATTAACCCCTGTTCACCCTGTGAAGTGTTTTCAGTCTCCTGACACACACCGCTGGAGCTGCCTGTCACTCTTAATCCTGTACTCCTGCACAGTGATTTCTAGATCTTCCCCTTCTGTCACCTTTAGAGTAACCCAAAGCTAGAGGTTGGGTTTGAAGAGAGGATGTTTTTTACTTGTTTGTGTACCCACTTTTCAATTGAAGAAGAAAAACTTTGACTTCATCATCTTTCCTAAAGTTGAAGGCAGTCAAGTTCAATTTTTTCAATTCAGTTCAGTATATGTTGCTTTCTACAGAAGCAATTTTCCCAAAGTGTTTTCCAGAAAAAACAGCATCAGAAAAAAAACACTAACAGCATGAAGAAGGAAAACTCCCTAAGAGCTTAGGGAAGGACCAAGATGCTAAAGGTCAAACTCTATAGAGTACTGGAATAGAAAAGTATGTGAGGGAACTATTGAGAGGACTCAGAAGGTGAATGCATCATCATCATTAACAGTCTCTCGTAGTTTGTGTATGGGTCTGAAGATGCTAGTGAGACTTAAATGGGATCCACATGTCCAGACAAGTGTGGGAGATGGTTGTGTGTGAAAGAAGATCTTAAGCCAGACAAAATTTTGTCTGAATCTTGTCCAACAAAGTTAAGGCAAGTTTATAACAAAGATTCATCCTTATAATATAAATGGTGCAGACTTCTATCCTTAACTCTCGTAAATGCATACCGTAGAAAGTTGTTGAGTCAAAGGTGAGTTAAAATGAACTGTTAGATGTTAGTGTTAGACTGATCCTATCATTAGTATTCTGTATAACAGGTATAGTTGTACATACGGTATGATGTATGCAGTTGATATTTGAGCTGCAGTCTAACCTGTAGCACCAAGTTTAGAATCCAGGCTAAATTCTGTCTAAACCCCACACAAGCCCACACAAGCCTGTTGTTTGTCTTGCATTCATTTACACACATATGAGCCTCATGGACCTTAGCCCCAATAAAACAAGTGACTCAGTCTGGTAAGTAGGGCAGAAAAATAAAATGGGGTCAAGAACTAAAGCTGGGTATACTGGATATATCTGTTTAAGCTGAGAGATGGTCTATGTCTGAAATGCTTCAATGTTAAATTTGCATTTGAACCAAGCCTGACAAATATTCCACAAAGTTCAGCCCCCACCAAACCCCAGTAAGAATAGTCAGGTTTCATTAGGTTAAAATATTTCAGTCTCTGCCTGAGTAATTTATAGTAGTTACAATGAGTAGCAATAAGCCTTAAGATCAGTCAATGAGTGATTATCTTTCCAAGGGTTTAAACCAGTGGAATACCTGATATTGGAGTGTGCCTTTTTATGATACAGGTCGTACAAGTTGCTATTTTTTAATGTTCTGACATCTAGTGTGACCTCACTAGCCACCAGTCAGGAGATACCTGTTTTTTGTAGAGAAAAACTCATGGACCACAGAAGAGAGGGAGGAGAAATTTTCCTCCATGTGTCTGATGAAAAGTTGATAAACAGTCTGAGGGAACAGCCTCCCAAAACAATCGCCACACATACTCACACCCGGTGGTGTGCGAGCCCCTGGCTCCCTCATAAATATCAATTTTAACATTCAGCCACGGCGATCGATACAATTTAAACCATGGAATTCAACTTAAAGAGTTTGCTTTATCTAATTGGCCTCCACTGAAAAATGAAGTGGGCTGCTGGTCAGCGTGGATAGAGGGGTCATTTTCCTACTGTCTGCAGAGTCTCATCAATCTCGACTGACCAAAATCCCGCTGTCTGCCCATTTGTTTCTGGTGAATGCCTGATCCTCCCATCCCATAATGCACCTCTCTTTTGGAGGGACTCATCCTGCCATCACCTCGTTAGCTCGGAGGCCGAGGAGTTATAAATTGTGGTGTATAAATTATTTTTTTTCTCTAGAGGAGAGAAATCTATTGTGAAGTTAACTTTTATAGAGCTGTGCATAACAGAAAGCGATGGATGGTTGTGTTTGAGGTGAGGAAGGAGGCAAGGATTCATTCATCAGGTTAAAGAAGTTGCACACACACTCATACACACACACTCTACATCAGAGCCAGAGCCAGCCACCGACCCTGAACCCACTGAGCCAAAGCGGCATTTAGCTGCCTGATTGTTAAAAAGACAGTGTGGTAAATGTCTTCATTCTACTGCAAATACTAAATTTTTTAAACATGTGAGCCATTCCATGAAAATGGATTCCAGACATTGTAGTGGAACATAACTAGTGAAGACCTTCATTTTAAGAAGTGGTTTAAAAAATCAAATGCGGTGAATTACCCAAGGCACATTGAGTCCCATATTTAAATCTTTGGTTTTGCAGTAAAACTGCAGAGCTAGACGGAGCCAACAAGGAATGGAAGCTCCATTAGCCTTGCAGAAATGTGTTTTCTGGCACCGTTTGACATGTTTTATTTATAAAAATGGTCAAATGTACATTTTATAGCTGAAGCAGGAGCAGCAGCAGCTTTTCTGGTTGACTGTCATATGGCCCTGTTTATGTTTGTGTGGCAGGCAGGACCGTGAGAGAGTTGAGTCTAACAGTATATCTGTGTTGGTGTGTGTTTTAAGATCAGTTTGTGTATATTGTGCCTTTTAAAAGTATGTGTTTGTTTCAGGGTCGAGCTCTGTTACACTGGGCGTGTGATAGAGGACACAAAGAGCTGGTGTCCCTCTTACTGCACAACAACGCCGACATTAACAGTCAGGTCAGTGGATGCACACCTATTCATACACTGTTTGAGGATCTATAAACTGCCAGGTAGGTGTTATAGGGAAAGCTGATTTTTAATTCCATAAAATAAAAATTCAAGCAACAGCACCATTCATTTAAAATGAATTAAAATGAATTTCAGGATCAGTTTCACAGTACTGCCCCTTTGTGTGTGTTTACATGAACTGAATAGTTTTTAGAACGTTTGTTGAAGAAAATTTTGTTTTTTTCCAGCCTCTCCTATTATATTTTCGGTTAGTCACATGATGGGTGTCAAATGCAAAGACCATGTCAATCCATACAATATGCAATCACTGGCCTTGGGGACATCGTGGAAAAATCATTCTCAAAAATATACAAAAATAAACTCTTTTAATAAAACTTTTTTTTAGACAACCATCTCCCAGGGATGCTTGGTCTTCATGACCAACCACAGGGATGCTCAATATTCATGAGTGACCATTTCTTCTTAAGAAATTCAAATATATTAGACAAACAAAGGGATACGTGGAATTTTAATATCTCACATATTAATAATGATATTAAGAATTATTTCTTTCATCTCACAACTGGAATTAAGTCTTCTGTTACATTTTACAACACAAAAAAGTTGTAATTGTCTAGTCTAAATGACTTTACCTTATAGTGGTTCACTTCATACAGGCAGTCACTTCTGTTGAATTGTAGCTATTTTAAACACAGCAGTAAGGAGACAGGAATGGTTTGAATGCTTTACCACTAAACTTAATATCCTGTATGTTAGACAAAGAAAGGCGAGAGGTAATTGGTTCGAATCCTACCTTCAGCATTCTACCACTGGGTTCCTGAGCAACACCCTCAACCCCAAGTTGCTCCAGGGCCCCTGTAGTTAGGGAATGGAAGTCGCTTTGAATAAAAGCGTCTGCTAAATAATGTAAATGCATGTTGAAAAAGCTTCCAAAAGTCAGTGAATATAGATCAGTAAGTGGCACTATAGCAGTAAAAGCAAATATGTGATCTGCTTGCAAAATAAAGCCTACAGTTGTAGTTTGCGACTTGCCAGCGGCATAAAAGTACCCCACTTTCTTTCGGTTAGAGATACTGAGCTTTACAAACAAATCCGCTCAGCCTTAAACACCCTCAGGTATGTGTGCAGCTGTGGCGATGTAGAAGCTGCAGCTATTGGGTTTAAAGGCCTGATTGGGCTTTGCTTTAAGCCGTCTGAACCCAGCATGCTTGTCCTGATCCTCAATAAGACAAATCAATTGGAAGTAATCAGCCAAATTGTTTGCATTATACAACCCATATAATCAGAACATTTGCAAATGACTCTTTCATTTTTTTATTGCGTAGGCATGGATCAAAGCTTGGCTCAGACAAAGACATCAGTGCTGCTTTGTTTTTACATTTCAGCAGATGAACTACTGTAGACAGGCCTCAGATGCCACGTAAGGAAGAACAGTGTAATATTATGTCATGGCCCACAGGGATTCGAATGAAAAACCGCAGCTGCATGTTTAACAAGACTAGTAACCTACCCGCCATGTTTTTCTTCTCTGTCTCTCACAGCTTTTGAATCATGGTACAATTAAAACTGTAATCTGTCATTTATGTCATTTATGACACTGTTATTTCAGTTTGAGTAGTACACACATCAGAAGAATCAAGAATTTAAAGGAGTAATAACTTCAGTCTAGTAGAAGAACTGTGCTGTATTTAATAACTAATAACCAGAACCTTACTTATATAAAAGCTGTCATTTTTAAGGAGCTGAAAATTCAGATAAACTATTGTTGTGAACAGTGTAAATTAAATTAATTTTTAAAGGGTTGTACAGCTTTTCTGACTAATATGAGTTTGAAATGTATCAGGTTCTAATTGTCAAAAATGCCTTATATTAATAATCTAGCGTTTTTCTTAAAATGTCCCTTAAAACATAAATAACGATTTCAATATTTTGAACCAGTTTCAGCATCACTTTGATTTTTACTTAACATGAATGAAATTAAAATTTAAAGGATATACTGGGAAAATAATTCTGCTACATATAGTATGTATTGTGCTCCGCTATGTGTGTGTTTTTTGATTTTTTTTTTTTACAAGCGGAATTGTTGTGGTGCAACTCGTTTTAAGCAATTCTTTGCATAGATTATCCATTTTTGCAATAATGATAAAACTTACTTCAACTAGCCATCAGTGCCCCCTGATATTTGACATTATGTTTAGTTGTTCAAAATAGCATCACATTTTTAAATGTGTTTTTTTTTATGTAACACTGGTGCTCTAGTGGTAGGCTTTCTGCAGATGACAGTAAAAATTGTGGAACCTAATATTAATATATTATAAGCAAATCTTAAATACACTGGTATGTACTATTACTCATTGCACCTTGTCCTTCCCCAAACACCTAAACCTAACACTCACCTTAATCATAAATGCATAGTTAGTTTATCGTTTGAGCATTTTTAGATCATCTAGGGCTGTCCAGATAAAGTGGGTCTGGATTGACATGGCTTTTCCACTTATATGTAAATAAGACCATCCATTGGATCTCTCTGAACAAAACTCACATTTAAAAAAAAATTTTTTATCGGTCTAAGCGATGTACCCTGACACAGGGTGTTTATCTGTCTTAGTACTGATCCGATTTTAGCTTACCGTTAAATAAGAGTGATTACTTTTTTAATTTGTTGATTGGAAAAGGAGGGGTGGTGTACCATTATGCCTTGAATGAATATTGTTTTAAAATTAATCAGCTGATGGTAGGGTCTGAGTGGTGTGGTGTTTGTGTATTCGTGTGTAATCCTGGATGAAGGGGGACTACAATAGGTAGAGCCTTCCTCCTGTCCTCCTGGCACAGATTAGCTTAGTGCCACCTGCCAGTGTGCTAACCACACACACACACACACACACACACACACACACACACAAACCATGCCATTCACTATAACACTCACTGATACACTGAAGATAAACTGGGCCAAATGGTAATATTTTGTGTTTGGGTTAGTCTCAGGTCATCACACACAGCTCTGAGAATGTTTCAATACCACAATACTAAAACTCTAATCTGTAATTTAAAGTAAATTTTGTTAGTGACCTTAGGAGATAATGTCATTTTGCAGGATATAGGCATGGTCCAGTAAATCATATATTTATGTAGTAAAACTGCTGACAGACTTTCAGATAGCGTTGAACTACCAAACCAGCTTTGGTCTGACTAGTGTGTCTGTGCTGGGGGCTGGTTTGCACTTACATAGTATATAAATAATTTAAATAAATATTAAATAACATAGTAATAGTATTAAACAACCTGATCAGCCATAACATTAACACCACTTGCCTAATATTGTGTTTGACTTGTTGAGCCATGGATTCTTGAAGTGTTCTGTGGAATCTGGCACCAAGATGCAGCAGATCCTTTTGGGCCTGTAAGTTATGCGGTGGGCTCAGCTGGTTTATCCAGCACATCACACAGATCAGGTGTAATTGGGATCTGGGGAATCTGGATGCCAAAATAAACACCTTGACCTCTTTGTCGTGTCCAACAAACCATTCCTGAACATAGCAGTGAGCCAAGGCATGTTATCTTTATGCCTGCCTATTTATCATGCTTCCAACACATCAACTCAGAGAACTGACTGTTCACTTGCTGCCTAATATATGCCGCCCCTTCATAGGTGCCTTTAAAATCATTCACTTATGTTAGTGTTTTTTATGAAATTTTTTTTACATTTATTTTCGGATTTGAATTTGCAATTTCTCTGACAGAACCCTACCTAGTAGCTTGGTACTTCCCATCACATGATGCTGTTATAGACATTTTGTCACTTTGTTGTGTCACTCAAGAGCCCTAAGGGCCACAAATTTTATCCTGTTGTTGTGATGGCAGCATTAATGTTCTCCAAGTATCTTGAGCTGTCTAGTCACGTTGCAACAGGCACCTAAACACATAGATAATTCAAAGAAATTCAAAAGAAGGAAAGGTGTCCTTAAGCTTTAGATGAATAGTGTAGCAGCACTATACTGTTACTGTCAAATCCATGCCAAAAATCAAAGAAAGGCCTTAATGTAATACTGAAAGTGGTAAACCAATTATAACATTTTCTGACTATGTTTAGTAATTTTTTAATATTTATTCATCTAAACATTGCATAATAAGTAGACAGACATTTATCATTTTGTTACTGAAATAGTAAGGCTGAAGAGGTAGAGGTGAATCCCAGTGGTGCTGCGATAAATGAGTTAACTCTAACAAAGCCAGTCTACCACATGCAGCCGCACTAACGGTCTCACTCTGTCAGACTCGGAGCCATAACCTAATTGAGGTCAGAGCGGCAGAACACCGCGGCCTGGTTAGACCAAATAAATCAATGAGCACTGCGGACCAGACTGCTCGAGAGGCAGTAGATGGGTGACTGAGCCACAGGTACAGAAGCAGTTAAGTTTTAATCAGCTTACCCATGGAGAGGTTTCTTCTTGTTTAACAGTATCCACATAATAATGCAGATTATATGAAACCATCAAATATATGAAATAACTCCAATGGTGTAAAGATGCACCGATATGATGTGGTGCAAAAATCTGAAAGTGCAGATATACAGCAGTGTGAAACAAGTACAGAATATACACTGTCCAATAAATGCACCAGATACACTTGCCGATAAATATTCATGATCATAACTAGACTGAACAGTTAAAGAGAACAATTTGTGGATAAGAATCAAATGAAAATAATGAGTGGGCATCAGTACAGCGAATAGAGGAACTGCAAGCAATTGCCAACTGTAAACTGTATAGGATGCTTGAGGTAAAAGTCTGTAGAGGATGCTCTCTGTTGTCCATTTGTGGAAAGTAGAGAGGATGGAAAGAGGGAAGATTGCCGTCTTCATCCTCCGCAGGAAATGAAGTCAGTTCTGGGCTTTCTTGGCTAGATAGGTGGCGTTGAGGGTCCCGGTGAGGTCTTTGATGATGTCCACACCAAGGAACTTTGTCCAGAGTTAAATGTGCAGTGGAGGCTGATCGCCACAGGGCCTTCTTCAGTCAACAGTCATCTCTTTTGAGAGATAATTATTGTATCTCCATCAGTCTGTAGCCACTCTACCTTATATGCAGACCTGTCATTGTCACCACTGTAGTATTGAAAGCTGGTGGCCTGGTGGTTAGGCAGTTACCCCTGCGATTGGAAGGTTGTGGGTTCGTACTACTACTGAGGTACCCTTGAGCAAGGTACCATCCCCATATACTGCTCTCTCGGCACTGCATTCCTGGCTGCCCTCTGCTTCATTTGTGAATCGGTTAAATACAGAGAAAGAATTTCACTTCGTTCACACTGTGTCCTGTGCTGTGGTGTGATGCATTCACATGTAACTGAGTTTATGACTCTTTTTGTTCCTCTCTCTGTCATACACTCACACGATAACCGGTGTAATAACCTGCTGTTTTTAGTTGTGCAATTCCGGAACGTGACAGCTTCGAGTGTAGAATTGACCTCCAAGTTACCCAGATCTCAGTCTGATTGTGCATCTGTAGGATTTGCTGGACAAACTAGTCCCATCCACGGATGCTCTAAGTTGTAACTTAAAGGATCTATTGCTAACATCTTGGTGCCAGATTCTACAGCACACCTGACCATTTGAGAAGTCAGAGCTGTTGTGGCAGCACAAGGGGGACCTACACAATTTTAGACGGGCGGTCTTAGGGTTGTGGCTGATTGATGTAAATATTTAATAATAAAGTGGGGGGGGGAAGTGGTATCCTTTCCAACTGGGAGAGAAGTCACATGTCATGTTAGCACATGATTGATGATGCCATTTTTACGCTCATGTTAATCACAGCATACGGACAGGATAGCACCCACGCTCTTCTAGCAGCTGTTTGAAATTCAGTGGTGTAAACACTCTTACATGTGCCTTTCCTTGCTGTCCCTCTGTAACAAATGACCCCGCTCCCAGCATCATAACAAATCCCCCACCCAATCCGTCATCACTGCACAGAGAGGCGCACACACCCCCAAACATGAGAGAGGGGTTATTGTTAATGAAAAGTAGTACAAAAACAGAAACTAGCAATGAAAACAAAGCATTGACAGTTTTCAAAAACACAAAAGCTAAACGGAAACTAAAATGTCCAGTGCAACACAAACAAAAACTAATATAACAAAGAAAGAGAAGGTTCCTTTTTGTATCTCAAACATTATATATCATGGAGATATAAGTGAAAGAAAGTACAGCTTGGTCTACAGTTGTACTAGTTTAGCAATGCATAAATGGAAAGTTATTTGACAAAAATATTTGGATTGCCCTGGTTTCTGACAAAATATTGACCATAATACTAAAAATAACAAACAGAAACAAACTAAAGCTAAACAAAAACTTTTTAGATCAAATAAAATAAATAAATAAAACTTTCAGAACTGCAGTCATGAAAAAGGATAGGACACAAAGGATAGGACACCACCTTTAATATTTAGTTCATTAAGAAATATCAATGTATCATTATTTGACCTTCCTTCAAATTATATCTATAGTTTGTCTTTACCTATGCAAAGACAAAAGAAATGAAAAACATGACAGTTCCTACTGAGAAAATATTTAGACACCTCATAGCTCGGACATGGACTGGTATAAACGGTTCCCTTTTCAATGCAGAATTCTTTCAGCTGTTTGATATTTGAGGGGTTTCTTGCATGATGCCACTTACTTCAGCTGGCAAAAGCAAACCAAACTGCATGTTTGAGGCTCCTCTAAAACATTCTGTATATGTATCCCATATCCTAATCATTTGCACATGATGTGGTGCACCTGAATCTAATTCTGTGCATTTCAGGTAGTGATAAATTTGGGGTGTTCCTCAGCTTTGTTTGTGTAATTACATTACCTCAGTCTAAAAGACTAGAAAAATCTACAGGTTGCTACACAAAACCCCATTGTTGTATGATGGGCCACTGTACCTAGCTTTAACCCTAAGATGTTTATTATTGTTATTTTGCTATGCCATTCTTGCATTATTTTGATGTACTACTAATGTATTACTGTTAACATAGTACGGTTCACACAAATTCAGGATTTTTTTTTCCTCCACCCTTTTCAATGAGCTATGAGTGAGAAATAATTAATAGAAGTTATTCATGCACTGGTCATAATAGCTAATACTGTTTTGCTGTGTGTGTGAGTGCGTGAATGAGTGCGTCCGTGCATATAAGTGTAAATAAGTGTAATCACTGGTCTGGAGTTTTACATGTGGAATGGTGTCATGTAAAGGCGTTTTAGATCTTAAACCATGAGATGTTCCTGAGCACCATGTGGAGGCTCTGCTTGGTCATTTGTGAGGATCTCTACTGCTTGCATTTCCCCCTTTCTGTAGTTCATTCATTCGTTGAGCTGCTGATGACTGGCCCTCATCCATCCATCTGACCCTATCCCTTGCCACCACGGCACAGTCATTCAACAGCTTTATTCCTGCTCAGACCATCCACATAAATACTGCACAGCATTAAAGCTGTCCACAGGGGAGAGGGAGGGAGAGAGAGAGTGGGGGTAGAGAGGGAGAGAGAGAGAGAGAGAGAGAGAATTAGAGTACTTCCCAGCAGAGGCTGGAATTGCCTGCTGTTTTATTGGTCTTTCCCCAAACGGCGCTTTAGCCCTGGCTTGCAGCATTGATTTTCATATTAGTGTGGTCTATGCATTTATTTATTTTATGTATTTGTTTTTAACGTGTGCAGATGATCCTGGGCTTGCCCATGTTAATTCTCTGCCACTCTTGGCCCAAAATGGAATCACTTAATGGAGCCTGAGGCGTCCCTGGGGAAGTGCAGAAAGAGATGTGGGGGGAGGGGTGAAGGAAGGGTTGAATATGGTTAGCGTTTTGTTTACATAGACGCTTCCTAAATGCTGAATAGGCACACTCCGAGAAGAGTCTGGCAAATCACTGGCATGTGGCCATCAGCGTATAAAAAAAAGGAAGTGCATGTGCAGTAGAAGGTCAGAGGTCTTTAGGAGGTCACAAAAAATGCTTCAGGATGCTTTCATGGTCCTATTGTTGGGAGTTGTTTAATCCCCAGCAATTCCAGAGCCCTCCATGCCTAGGACTTTAAGAGAATGTAATTGACCTTGCTCTGTTTGGGTTGGCCCTCTCTCTTCCCCCATCTTTCAGCAACGCTACACAACATGGGCATCTCTTCACCTTCCAAATGTAGTTGTGGGAATTAGAGAGAACTAAAATGAGGGGAAAAAGTGACCATGAAGATCATGAGTATAAAACTGTCGTTATGTAGCTGTTGTCCTCTCAGTTAGTTTGGTGGCAGTGATTGGTGCTTGAAGCCTTAGCATTGAACTTTATGCTAAATTGGGTAGAAAGGTAGCTATGCTTGTTGCAGAGCTGAGCTACAATCAGAGGTATTTCAGTTCTGCAACAGAACCTTATCTGTGTAATCATACCACAGTGCTGCTTAGTAGTTATTAATCTAAACTATGCAGAACTATCCATACCGTGGCTGAATACTGTCAAAGACCAAACGGTACACTCTATCCTGCTCCACCCTTATAATGTTCATTTGTCACACATAAACACATCACAGCACAGTGTTAACAGCACTAAATTTTTTCTGCATTTAACCCATTCACAAAGTAAAGCAGTGGGGAACAGTGTGTGGGAACGGTACCTTACCCTAGGGTACCTCAGTAGTGCCACGCGCAGTCCTGGGATTCAAACCCATGACTTTCCAATCACAGGGCCAACTCCCTAACCACCAGGCCACCAGCCGCCCCAGTACAGAGACAGTTGATATTTCCCAGTATGCTACAGATTTGTAATCACGCTGTGGCATACAGTTTGGTGGAAAATGTTGCTTGTGTCCTGGGATGGAATTCATCTTATTTCAGAGACAGACATTTAAGATCCAGAACAGCATAGAAAACTCCTGGATGGCTGCCAGCCTTACTGGTCGGTGGAGCAGATAAACCCACCAAATGTAAAAATGTCTACCGTTTGGTAGTGAATTTGCCATCCTGGAGTAGAATGAGGGGTTAGGTTGGACTGCTAATGGAAGCTTCTGGGATATTCTGGAACACTCTTTGTCCATCTGAAGGACATTTCTGAGGCTGTAAATATGCAATCCAGCCACTCACTCTGACTGGCAAGGTGCACACACACACACACACACACACGCATTCACGTACACACGCAGGTGAGGCAAATTGAATTAGGACTGGCTATTTCTCCTGATCCTTTTAGCACACTTCATATCACACAGAACACAAACGCTCACATAACCATCACATACACTGGAGCATATGCCATGCATATTATGTCTAAGGATGCATGATAATGTCAGTGGTTGATATATCATTTGCCAATAAATGGGAAAAAATAAAATGTATTGGTCCAGTATTAAAATTATGGCCAATAATTACAACTGATAAATTGCTGTACTGTTTTTTGCATTGCTCGTGATGCACTGAAACGTGTGTTTAGTGGTGAGAATTTCCTTTCTTCTAGTCCCCACATAACTCACTATATTTTGGATAGGTATATGTATAGTTTTAATCACAATTGTTTCAGTGCTACACATTTATACATCCTTTTCTACAATGAAGATATAGCATGCCTGTTTAGATGAAATAGCCTAATTAAAATACAGAGACAGATGACAGGATTTCTGTTGACCTAGATAACAGCTGTGATATGGAGGTAAGTGCATTATGTGGATATTGTAAAAAGTTTTTTTAGCAATGTGTTTTTTAAGTTAAATTACCATATCACTTTTATTTTTGGAATATTATCTGTTCACATACGGCTTTAGATAAGAGTGTCTGCTGACTAGTGTAAAATATAAATGTAAAGAAATGTGGAGCATTAATACAATTAACAAAATGGTCAGTTTGTCATTGGTAATATAAAATATTTAGTGATAATTTCGCTGGGCCAACACCATGGGCATCACCACCATTCAATCTGAAGGGCACGTGTCCCCTTCACATTTCATAATTACTCATTTGGACCCCCCCCCACATTTAACATAAAATATTAGTTCACCCAGCGCTGTTGAATCTTGAATCTTGAATCTTTCGCGAAAGAATCCAT
>JBBPCX010081993.1:0-27850 GCA_037974365.1 Hydrocynus forskahlii
GGGATTTTAGGTGCTTGTGGGGTTTGGGTGGGTTTTTGGGATTGTGGAGGTTTGTCTGGGTTTGCAGTGGTTCGTGGGGGGTCATGGCAGTTTGTGGGGGTTGTGTGGAGGTTTGCTGTACTGCAGGGGGATCATGGTTCCACTTCCCACTTTACTGGAGTAGTATATTCTGTGTCATTTCAAATGGTCAAATGGTCTGTCCCTTTAAAATACTTGGCCAGCTGTGGATCATGGTTACAATACTGTGCACATTTTATTTTAAGAGATTGCTGATTGCGTACATTTTATTTTAAGAAATTCTCTTACAGTTTTATCAGTAGATAAGTGTGTTTGCACCTACAGGAGTTCAGACATGGACAAAGACTTTTGAGTGATTGTAGACGTGTATATTCAGCATGAGGCTATGCTGCTAACTAAGTTAGCCATCTACCAAGCTGTGTATGTGTGTGTGTGTGTGTGTGTGTGTGAGAGAGAGAGAGAGAGAGAGAGAGATTCCATGAGTGTTTCTGTATGTCTTGTATGAACAGATCAGTGACGATACAGTTTGTTTGTTCTCAGAATAAAGCAATTCAGCAGGTGTTTACCTGCTCCAGTATGGCGTTGATGCGTTCCACCTCACAGTCGACCAGAAAGCGCTTCTCCTGCCTGCGGTCCATTTCTTCTATGATCCTGCGGAACTCCAGCGGATCCACAATGTTCCCCACAGAGCGAGCAGTAACCTGCCAGTTATTCGCCACCGCAGACTCCATTATCGCCTGCAGCATGGAGAACCCTTAAGGAGAGAGTGGACAAATTATTTACAGCACAAATAAAATATCATTAACTTCAAAAGACCAGATGGCATAGCCTAGAATTCAGAATATTCCAAATATCTCACAGCATACAAGCCAGATACTCCAAGATCAGGAGAGGTGGAGTGGTTCAACAGGGCTGGTTCTCAAAGGGCGGTTCATGATGTACAACCAGGGGTGCTTGATTTTATTCTGTTTTTTTATGATGTGACATGAGTAGAAACATTACATCAAAATAAAAATCCCATAATTCTGTCCCAAGTTTATTTCTCTACAGTCCATAAACATGACAAGAGACAATTAGCGACATGTCACGAACTACCAGCACTCTCCTAGTGGTTCATGAAAGTCCTGCAGGTGGGTCACGATAGTCCTGCAAGTAGGTCATTCAAAATAAATAAAGTTTTAACTTTTAAATTAAAAAGTATTTAAATATTTGACATTAAAAAATTGCGATTAAATATTTAGATTTATAAAAGTCAGAGCTATGAGGTTTAAATGACGTGTTATTCTTTTATTTGACTGCTTTTCCAGAACGTATCTTGTATCTTGCCACTGGTGGGGAATCGTAATTGTTACTGGAAAATCATAATTGCTACTGGAGATACCTGATCTCAGCCTCATATGCTGAACAGAGCAACAGAAGATTTTGGCTTTGGGAACGGCCATCATGGACCACTGGTAAACACTTAAATTAGGAGTGGAAAACACAGCAAAAATTTAATAAAAATACAATATTGCATGGTGTGTATGACAACATTCAGCTTTTCTGAGTTGGCACAAACAAAAGAAGTCCCATGTTAAAAAGATAAATAAAAACTTTTCAATAATCTTTTTACAGCCTGCCTTAAATCCAGCCATTGCAGACTAAATCTGAACCCTGTGGTCAGTCTGTGTTCTTTAACACCAAATGCTCAGAACATCATTAACAACCAATAAATAATCATCATATGACCCAAGTCTTACACACTGAATCATCTGCTGATTTTAAGAGAGAGAGGGAGGTACACAGAGAGAGAGAGAAAGAAAGAGAGAGGGATAGGGGGACAAAGAAAGAGAGGAGGACAGAGATGGAGAGAGAGAGGGATAGGGGACAAAGACAGAGAGGAAGACAGAAATGCAGAGAGAAAGAGAAAAAGAGAAGGACAAGGGATGAGGAAAGAGAGAGACAGAGAGAGAGAGAGGAACAGGGAGACAGGGAGAGTGAGACAGAGAGAGATTGCTACTGATCGTGCTAGTGTTTGCAGGTGCAGTAAATATCTTATGAGTTGATAATTAAAGTGTCTATTGTATGTGTGTGTGAGCGTGAGAGTGTGTGTATGTGTGTGTGTATATGAGCGTGAATGAGTGTGTATGTGTGTGTGTATGTGGTAAACTGATTTGAGTGGTAAAATATTTCACACACACACACAACTTTCCTGACAAGATTGGAAGCACAATGTTCAAAATGATACCAACTCTGGTAACAATCACAGCGCTGATCGAAGGCTTTAGGCCCCTGGAGAATCTGCGCTGCAAGATTGTTTATCTGAGCAGTCAGTGATTCTGGACACCCTTACTCCTCCTCCTTCAGCAGCCTTTCCTCCGGTTTCAGAGAGGACTGCTCTGATGCCCTGACCCTTGCTGTCATGCGGAAACAAAGATGCACTTGCAGGAGTGATTTTCTGTAAATTCATTGGGAAAGGAGGGAAAACTAAAACAAAGAGACACTTTCTTGGCTCTGGCTCAAACAAAAGTCAAACCAAACCATTTCAGTGGATTGAACAGGGAGCTTCTGGGTATGCAAACATAACGCGCAGAGTTGTGGCATGGCCACGTACTTGATCCTCTAGCAGAGAGGTAAATGTGAATCGGGCATATCAATTTCCAGCTCAAAGCTGTGAGAAAGAGAAGTGCAATAAACATCCATACAAACACGAGACACCATAAACCACAAGCACCAGCCCATCTCGTTTGAGCTGGGCTTAAATAGGAGTTAGAAACCAAATCAGATCCAACGCCAGGGGTGTGAAGTGCCCAGGCTCAGTATTCTGGAGACCAGGAGAGGCAGGGGCATGGCGTGGGAGACACGACCAGAAATTAATGAACTATTTCTACAGAAAAAAGATCCCAGTGGCATGGACTATTGGTCCAAAGGCATGGATTACTGGTCCGAAGGCATGGACTACTGGTCCAACGGCATGGCCTATTGGTCCAAAGGCACTGACTCTTGGTCCAAAGGTATGGACTCCTGGTCCAGAGCTTTGGACTCCTGGTCCAAAAGCATGGACACCTAACCAAATGGAATGAACTCTCTAAATTATATGATTTTAGTTGTTTTAGTTGTCTCCCCATTTGATCACTGGAATTCTAATTACGTTACATAGTCTGAATGTACTTTTACTTTTTATTTACAGAGTCTGTGTGATGTCCCACTGAGTCTTTGTGTGAGCAGCGCAGGTCATCGTCCAGAGAGTTTGCAGAGAGCAAGTAGACAAACTGATAATGTAATCGTGACGCCAGTGTGAAACCGAAAGAATGCAAATATCCGAGAGTGAAGAAGAAGGTAATTTACAAAAAGACGCCGATGAAAATGTCTTACTAGAGAAGTGAGGAGATTCAGGAATTTCTGTCTGTGACGGCCAACACATAAATCATCAGACAAATTCAAGGAAAGGCGAATGACTCGGTTCTTTACAACCGAACAGAAGCGGAAAACCACAAGAAGAATGTCCAGTTGGGAAGAACAACCTGGCACTGACAACCTTCTGGTGTGTGTTGCATGTGTGAAACGACAACTCCGGACAATGTCCGCACCTGATTCTCTGAAAACTTCTTCCACACAAACAGAAGAGTTTATCAAAGCTGATAGAAAACTCAACATCTAAATTATTCAACAAACGTGCAGACACAAACACAGAATAAACATGAGAATAATTAGGACAAGGCAGATAATCAGCTGCCAGCGTGTGTGTGTGTGTGTGTGTGTGTGTGTGTGTGTGTGTGTTTGTTTTGATGTATTGTTGTCTCCCGGGATGATGCCTCAACACTGCTCTAAAACCCAATGACATCTGAAAGCAAACAATCTCTCTCTCACAAACACATACACACATACATTAATCCACATACAAAAACACACACACTAATAAACAGAGTGCAGTGTGTTACTGTAAGTGAAGAGCCTTCAGCTTGTGTATGTCAGCTGCCCTTTGAAAAGGACAAAAAACTATATGTGATCTACAAACCTGCACGGGATTTTTATAATAAAATAATCTGCCATATATTTTTCTGTTTTAATTACAGATTATTATGATGAGTTTAACTCCACTCTGTCAGTCTATAGCAGTTCAGCTCCAACCATTCAGTCTACAACATAAAGAGAGGTTGGAGAACAGTTTAGAAATAAATTAGGATTTTGGTGAATAAACCTACGCAGGTGTTAAAAGTGAAGCTCAGGGAGAAGAATAAAATATAAGAAAATATACACATTTAGTATTTGGGCTCTTTAAAATACACACCTACCCCCACCACTCTCTCTCTCTTTCTGTCTCTCTCTCTCTCTCTCACACACACACACACACTCCTTTTTAATTAGCGTGTGTGAGCGCTGCCCGGCTGAGTCGTTTAGCTGTGAGCGATTAATCATGTCTGACTCACTCTGTGTCCAACACATGCGCACGCACGCGCACGCACACACACACACACACACACACACACACACACACACACACACACAAGCTCTCCTGGTTGGAGTACAGTGCTCCTCTGCTGATGATGAAAAATATAGTGTATTTGTCTGTGTGTGTTTGAGTGTGTTTTTAAAAAGCAGTAGAAATAAACTGGCATTTAAAGTGAGATTAAATTCAAATGCATTTTAAATAAGAGATGAAAACCCCTCAGTATGAGGCTGTGATATTTAAACACAGGTGTCCTGCCCGGGAGCAAATGTTCCACTCGCACGACACTGAGACACTTCTTCTCACGGGGACGCTGAAGATCTCTGCTGGAGCTCTGCACATCACTCAAGTGCTGCGTAATGATGTTGTCCCTGAGAACTTCAGGAAGCTCCTTCACCTTCACAGGGATCATTCCTACTAGGAGAACTCTTTCCAACCAAGGGCGACTGCTTTTATAAAAACAACAGGACTACAAAACATTTTTACTTTTTATCCTATCCTGATTTATACTATTCATTTTCATTTTAATGTTTTCTTTGTTGCAATTTTCAAACATGTCTTTGTACTTACGCACACACACTTTAGTGTGTAAATGTGTGTAAATGTGAAGTGGATTTCTGCACTGCTAGTTTATTAAAGAACTAAAACAAAAAACACTTGTTTCCTCTCACTGTGTTGCTTTTATCTTGTGTGTGTATGTGTGTTGTGTGTGTGTTCTCACCTCTGTCCGTATCATACAGGTAGACAAATCTGTCCCATTTGTAGTGTCCCAGCAGGCTCAGAAGTGCCCCCTTCAGGCTGGGTCTCATCTGCAGGACGAACTGAACGTCAGCGTCGAGGGGGAAGGATGGAGTGATGAAGGAGGTGTGGAGCGCACCGCAGAACGACGAGAGTGTGTTCATGGAGCGCTGGTCATAAAACCCAAAAATGGCATACACACCCCGAGAGAACTGAGAACAAACTGCAGAAAAATAGAGAGAGAGAGAGTGAGAGACCAGGACAGAGACAGAGAGAGAGAGGGAGGAGAAGGAGAGGGAGAGAGAGAGACACAGAGGGAAAGAGGGACAGAGAAAGAGAGAGATAATTAATGTTTTTCTTTTTTTTAATATTAGTGTGTCACTGTTTTTACAACAGTTCATTATAATTTAAAATCATCTGCACTGAATACAAGAGGGATAAGACATTTTTGTTGCTATTAATGATCACAATTAATATTATTCTATGTATTTGCGTTTATGTATTAGACTTGAGGGGTTGTTCAAAAATGAGTTTTTCTATCACACTCTACAAGTTTTCCACGCGCTAGGCACCACCTTTGAATATTATTGTCCAATCAGCTTCAGCTGTGTTCCGTGGTCACCAGTCCCTTTCAGGCAATTTCAATGTGGTTGGGGATTGGCCAGATCACTCTGATAACCTCTCATGTTAAAGTAGTGTTTATTGCTGAACCTGATGTGAGTGTCACAGAGACTATGCAGTACGTAATCTAGTAGTTATTGGTGGTATTGCTACATGAGGTGACCAGAAAAATCAAAGTGTTCTGTGCAAAGTGACAATGTCAGATTAGCTAACTGCTTATTTACCCACTGAACGGGTCACTTTGGCCAACTGCCCCCCAAGATACGTGTCAGGAGCATAACTCTAGTATTAGAGATACTGTGATGTGAAATCAGGTACAGGTAAGGGGGGGTGATATCAGCAGAAAATGTTGGATGGGATTTCTTTGGGGGGAAAAAATGTGATCCAACTGATCCTGAAACCGTACACACTGTCACTCTTTTAGCTGTGTGTGTGTGTGTGTGTGTGTGTGTGTGTGTGTGTGTGTGTGTATGTGTGTGTGTGTTTATATGGGGCAGCAGAGTGTATGAGTCTACTTTGTGATGCAGTTTTCTTCTGTGAAGCACAAAAAACTGCCTCACAAAGTAGTGTGAAAGAACAACAGATGAACACATGGTTCTATAGTGAGAAGAAACTGAGACCTCCTGAACCACACTGGGCAGGTTTAGAGAACCAGCCTCTCTGATTCGATAGGGCCAGCGGCTTCAGACAGAATTACAGAATCAGATGCTGAATTGGCACGGTGGGAATGTTTAGAGGTTAAGAGACTTGGCCTGTGTCTCCCCTAAAAAGCGCTGGTGAGCGAAGAGGGCAACCACAGCTGCTGGCCTCTAGCTCCATAAACAGGCGTGTGTTTCTGATGGGACGACCGCGGAGAAGCTGGTCCAGCTGAGGTTGGGTGGGCGGGTGAGTAAGTAAGTAAGTAAGTAAGTAAATAAATAAATAAACAAACAGAATTATAGATATGCCCTGCAAGGGGTTACTGCTCTGATGGAGAGGGCAGTTAAATGAATAAATAAGGAAGCAGGCATAGCAGTAGAGTTATTGCACCTGGGGATTGCATGGTGGTGATTTTACTGCAGTTTATATCAGGCAAGCTGTGCTCTTGTCTGCCGGGTAACTGTTCCTGAGGCACCACACATGCTCTGCACTGAATCTGAACCAACCACAGAGAGACCCTGTTAGCAAATGCCTAATACACCTCTTACTGGCATCTGGAAAACTTATGGCTTTTTATTTACTTTGGAAATGATGACTAGTTGACTACTGTTTTGGAGGACTGGTCACCTACCTAAAGAAGTCATCTTAAACAGCAGTATGTTCATGTGCCTGATCTGTTCCTTCTTGTTTATGTTTTCCATGTGCTCTATGTACTGTGTGCTTTTGTCTTTGTTTTGGTCCCAGTCTCCACCCTAGTCCTGTCTCCTCCTCAGTGTTCCCAGATGTTTGTGGTTTGTGACCCCTCTTGTCATGAGGTCTCCATCATGAGCCTCTGCATTTCACTGTGTCTGTGTCTGGTCTTGTGGGTCACTTTACATGCATTCTTCACCTGTTGTCATTGCCTCACATTATTTATTAATGTTCCTTAACCATGTTTACTTCCTTCTTTTATTTACTAAAGTGCTTCATCTCATTGAATGTAACACAAGCATGTGAGTGACCTTCATTGTTGCTTAACAGTTTACAGTGAGGACTCTTTGAGGCAGTGTTAACCCTATTTACTATTAATTATTCTATATCTACTTTAGGCTATTCAGGATCCTCTTTGAATTACGTAGTATCTACTATGAATTATTCAGTATCTACCACAAATTATTCTGTATCTACTATGAATTATTCCCTAAAAACTGTGAAACTAGTTGAAGTTGCATGCTAGCTGGGGGGTTAGAGAAGAGTTAAATAATGAACACAAATGAAACATAGTGTGTGTCAGATGGCATTTCTTCACATGAGCTGAGATCAGGCAGGTCAGGGCGAGCATGGTTTAAGGGGCACCATATACACATTTACACACATAATGCACAAGAATGCACACACACAGACACACACACACTCATTGCACAATGGTTTGAATGCCTACACCAGCTGTTTATGTTCTGCCTGAAGGTTCAAATCTGTCATGCATACACACACATAGACACACATTATTAATCTTACACTCGTTCCAGCAATACAGAACAAATTCTAATCCAAATCCTCTAATTTTACAGCACGTCAAACTCTAACATGTAAAAGCTATGAATCATATATACCTCCCCCCTCGCTGTGTGTGTGTGTGTGTGTGTGTGTGTGTGTGTGTGTGTGTGTGTGTGTGTGTGTGTGTGTGTGTAGTCAGGAGGTTGATGACAGAAAGGGTTTGCTGAACCATCAGTTACAATAAACATCAGTGGTTGTCACCATGACATCACAGTTTACTGTGGGGACAGCAACAGGACCACTGCATCCTAAGCCTCTCAAAGTGAAGATGCTGATCAAACCAAACCATATGCTTTAGGACACACACATGCACACACACACACACACATACACACAACTCACACACACGGCTCAGAAAAACATACCAACAACTCTTCCGACATTCAAACTGCCTAAACACAGTAAACAGTACATGATTACTCACAGTGGTGAAGGTTTTGAAAAAAAAAATTCCTCCAGTTGTTGAAATAAGAGCTGAATGTAATACAACCATTCACTCCTTCAGTCCAGACCACCCATATATGGAAACCATTTTTGTGATGTCATGCAACACAAATCATTTACAATATAGTGCAAAAGTCTGAGGCAAATATGTTTAGTTCAAAAAATGTATTTCTTAGCATGTGATAATGTGTCTTTCTGCTAGCAAAGTTAACATTAGAAAAATGCAAACAAGCAAGAAAACTGTAAGAAGGATCAAGATTTGTTTTGTTTCAAAAAAGCATTTTGCTCCTGAATGCCTCCAGTCATTATTTAGATTTGTGAAATTCCATCAGCAGCTCCTGATTTAATGAAGGACTGACAAGCCAGGTTTCTGATGGTCTCTAATACTGGGCTTCCACAGGGAACACACTGAAATACTGTATTTGTACTGAATAATGTTATTTGTACTTCTTCTTTTTAGTTTTATTTGGTATACTTAGCAGTATTAATGTGGAAAAAAAACACTCACTGCTCATTTAAATAGTTTCAAATATTATTTTTCCAGGTGCCCAAGACTTTTGCAAAGTGGCTGACTCTTAAGTCTACAGCAATTTAGACCCACCCATGAACAGCGAAGTTATAAGGAGTGTTTCAACCCAGTCTGCTCTCAAAATCAATCATAATATAGGACAGCCAGTCAAAATAGAGATAGTTTACATATATCAGTCTTAAAGTCACAGTGACAGAAACAGCCTGTTTGATTCTGAGGGACAAAGAGAGGCAGGAGAACAGTGCAGAAATAAATTATGACTGATTTTAGAGAATAAAACCACACAAACATTATAAATGGAGTGCAAATGGAGTCCCTAAAGCAGAGAGATGCATTGCCTGATTTTATGATGTCAGCAAAATACCAAGCAATGAAAACACTGTCTGAAATTTGAGTGTTAAAAAGGGAGATAAAGAAGGCCAAAAACAAAAGGAGCATGACATGAAAGAGCAAAATGTTGAGGGAAAAGAACAGTGAGGAAACGGCACAAGTAAGACACATCAGAGACTTTTGTGAGTGAGGTTTGATGTGCTTTTCAGAAACATGGCTGCATAACCGTATTCCTGACTCCGCCATGGATGTTGCTCAGGACTCGGTGCAGGAATGGAAAGCGCAAAGAGGGAAGACTCACTCTTTTTGTTAAGGAGCAATGGTGCCACCTTGGACACACTGTAATTAAAAAATGCGTTAGCAGCCTAGACACTTAGCTGTTAGCAGATAGTCTGAACTATCTGCCCACAGAGTTCTCACACGTGACTGCCATTGTTGTTCACATTGCTCAATCAAAGAATGCAATGACAGCATGTGACATTATCCACAAAGCAACTTTGAGACTCCAGACAAGGCATCCGGATGCTTTCATCATCATCTCCAGGAACTTCAACCGCATTGCTTTGAACAGGACACTGAGCACATTCACACAGTTTGTTAAGTGATCCACTAGAATAACTGGACTTGCTGTAAACTAATGTCAAAAAGGCCTACAGCTGAACAGCCATGACCCCTCTGGGCAGATCTGACCACAATCTGGTGCACCTTCTACCTACCTACCTACCACTGGTGAAGAAGCAGCCCACCACAGTCAGAACAGTGAGGGAGTGGTCAAAAATAGGCCAGTGTAGCCTGCAGGGCTGTCTGAAGACTAGGGACTGGGAGGCTCTTTATGAGCTGCATGGAGGGGACATTGATAGCTTCACAGACTGTGTCACAGAGTACATAAATTTCTCTGTTGATAACACTGTACCAGTGAAATCCATGTACTACTTCCCCAACAACAAGCCATGGGTCACCAAAGATATTAAAGCCCTCCTGAATAAGAAGAGGGAGCATTCAGGTCAGGTCACAGGAAGGCAGCCAAGGAGGCACAAAGGCACTTGTCTGTGAAGTTAAAGGAGGGAAGGGACAGTTACAGCAGAAAGCTAGAGTGAAGGCTGCAACAGAACAACACCAAATACGTGTGGAGGGGCATAAAGACAATCACAAGTTTCAAGACAAGCACCCAGATGGTTGATGAGTTGAATCTGTTTTTTAACAGGTTTGACAGTAGGTCCCATCCCAGTGTCTCCTCCAGCTCCAGCATGACCCTCATGGCACCCATCCCCTCTCGTCCTGCCGATGATGACTCCATCACCCATAGACTGTCCATCACCATCACGGAATATGCCCACAGGTGCTCAAGTACTGGTGAGGATCTTCAATCTGATCCTCAGAGCCAAGAGTACTCTAACAGCATGGTCTTTGAGAGACTGGTAATGGACACCTTTGGCCGCCTGGTTAGACCACCGCGAAATCCCCTTCAATTCTCCTACAAGGCCAAGACCGGAGTGGATGATGCCATCACACAGAGGGCCGCTGTCTGCTGAAATTCTCAGATGACTCTGTAATAGTTGGATGTATCAGGCATGGGGATGACTCAGAGTAGAGGATGGCTGTGGACAAATTTGTTGACTGGTGTGAGCTGAATCAGCTGCAGCTCAACATCAAAAAGGACCAAAGAATTGGTGGTGGAACCTGAGAAGATTGTCTCCTGTCACTCCCCTGTCCATTAAGGGGGTGGATGTGAAGATAGTTCAGGCTAGGCTGCTAGCCTGGTCAAAGAACAAGACAACAGCAACGAGAAAAGGGTCTCCCACATAGAAGAGGGTCAAAATAGGCTGTACCTCCTACATAGACTCTGATCTCTGCAACACCATGGTGCAGATGTTCTATTAGTCTGTAGTGACTAGCGACATTTTCAATGCTGTGGTGTGCTGGGATGGCAGCATGAAAAGGGCAGACAACAAGAGACTTAACAAATTCATCAAGAAAGCTGAATCAGCAGTGGGTGACTTCAGTCCATCATGGAAAATGCTGATCACCCACTCCACAGTGTGGTGAAAGAACAGAGAGGTACTTTTAGCCACAGACTCACCAGCATAAAGTGTTCCAGGTAGGAAGGAAAATTCTTCCTTCATACCACCATCAAACTCTGTAACTCCTCCCTCTGTCACACATCCACACAATAACTTGTGCAATAACCTAATGCTGCTTTGTTGTGCAGTTTCTTATTGGGTTTAGATCATTATCATTATGGGCATTATTATTGTCTTACTATGTGCAATAGTCTGACTATGTGCAATATCATGTGCAGTCTTTCTTATTGGGTGCTAAATCATTTCATCATGTCCAATATCTAACTATTATTATTATGTGAAATAATATTACCATGTGAAATATCTACTTGTGTCAATATTACTTATCTTGATTATGTGCAACATACTCCAAACCACCCTTTGTGTCAATAGTAATTCACTTACCTGCCAGTTACTTATTTACAGTATTTATACCCCAGTATTTGTGTATATAACATAGTGTATTTAAGCTTGAGCATTTTCTGCAGTTTTTATTGTATTTATTTATAATCACACCATATACAGTAATAATAATTACATGCAGTTTCACATGTGTACACTGTTCTGATGTAATAACTGCACTGCAAACTGAAAAGTGTCACACACACACACACGGTTCAGACAGATCAATACACTGTGCACATAAAGTTACTGATGCAACCCACCCTGTCACACACACACACACACACACACACACACACACACACACACACACAGTCCACGTTGAGATGGCTGTGCAAACAGGCCAACTATTGCACTATTTAGAGAAATGATCAATATAATGCAGCACTACAGACACACACACACACACACACGCACACACACACACATACCCTGATGAATGTTTATCCATAGTGTCATTGGGGGGATTGGGCTTATGATTTTATTCTTCACCAAGAGTGATTTCTAGTTACACCACCGTTAGGAACACAGATTGTGTGTGTGTGTGTGGGTCAGGCCGGGGCTGGGTCAGTGACTTTGCCGATGTCAGAACACACTCAGGGACAAATAATACACTCCAAATGTTCCAGAATCCGCAGGGCTTTACGAAAGACTCACACAAACAGAGGAAAGAGGGAAAAAGATAAAGAAGGGGGGGTTAGAGAAGAAAAAGGAGAGACAGAAAGAGGAACGAGAGGAGAGAGAGAGAGAGAATGGGTAAAGGAGAGAGAGAGAATAGAGAGAAATAAAGCGACAGAGGTCACATCACTGTGACAGAAACTGGGGAAAACACACACACACAGCTCGAGCTGACGTGATACAAGTGCGCATCAAGTTGTTAAAGACGTCATAATTCACATAAGAGATTTGAAGAAACAGGGAAATGTGTGTGGAACACACTAGAATGGAAATGGAATGGAGCATCTGATCAAAAGTACACCAACATTACATTCGCATTTTAAGGAGAGTGTGCGATTATTTATTCGTGCAGTTAGCTCCAGTGCTGAAACTAAAGAAACTAACATTACTCTCGGAGGACAGGCAGGGCTGGACTGGGACAAAAAATCATACCAGGCATTTTGAGACCGACCAAAACGGGAATACGCGCCGGTGTCCCTCTCGATATCGTGCTTTACGGGGGGGGGTTGACTGGGGATTGACTGCTGACGGGATTCCGCGCTGGCCAAAATTTACCATCAGCCCACCGGGCAAATGGTATGCCTGTATGGCCAGTCCAGCACTGAGGACAGGGGTAAACTGGGAGATTCTGATGATTAGGTTGAATTTTTGCTTTAATTCATAACGGTTAATCGGGATGAAAGGACAGGACTCTTTCTTTAAAAAACAAGACACAAACAGATCCATTTTACAGCTGTGTGTGTGTTTGTGTGTATGCATCCATTAGCTGCTCTTAGCCCAGATGCAGTGTGTGTGTGTGTGTGTGTGTGTGTGTGTGTGTGTGTGTGTGTGTGCTGCTGAATGATAAATGATGGTCCATTTAAAACAGTCTTACATGATGCAACATGGCGCAATGTTTGTTCCCCTAAAAACAAAGTTAAACTCCTGATGGGAAGTGTGTGCCACTTCAAAACACCTGCACGGACACACACACACACACACAAACACACAAACACACACACACACACACGCAGGAACGCAATACAATCTGAGCGAAAAAGTAATGTGACTCAACAAAGACCATATATATATATATAAAAAACAGGGGGCTTAACACGGCTTTTAGACAGTATGTCACATGAGCTGTGTCTTCATTTCATTCAGCCAACAGGAGCTTTGAGGTTTCATTCAAGCTGAGGTTTGGAGAATAAGGACTGTTCTGCTGGTTCCTGAATGAGGCACAACACAGGGCAGTCAATAAGGACTGAGCTTATGTGCATGCATCAGTTTAAATAGTACAGTAAGAGAAACAGTCTATTTAATTCTGAGTGACAAAAAGAGGCTTGAGAACAATATAGAAATTAGTTAGAAATGCGAATAAAAGCACACAGTCCATACAGGTGTAGCTCGGGGTAAGAACCGAAAGCTCTTTAAGCTAACAGTGTGTTTAAAGGAATATTATAAACAGTAGGATCTATATCTCTATATTTATTGATGTAGCACTGCAGACTGCTGTAGCTCAGAGAGCAGACTGCACTCACAGCACCACTAACATCATCGACCTGCACCACTGAGTGTGTGTGTGTGTGTGTGTCCATCCGGTGCCCTCACACTATCGATCTGATCTCAGTGAGGCCAGCCATCATGTAGACTAAAAACCACTGCAGAGAGAGAGGGGGTGAAGAGAGCGGGAGAGAAAGAGAGAGGGGTGAATAGAGGAGGGGAGTGGGCGGTGGTGAAAAGAGTGGGACAGAGATGAATGAAGAGACAGGAAGAGAGAGGGCGAGGAGTTCTTTTTTTCCTTCAATATTGTTCCTATTAATATTAACCATTATATTCAGTCCTCAGACAGCAGTTGTCGACCATAATTAATGCCAATAAAGCTAATCTGAATAGAACTGTTGTGGTTGTTGTTTACACAGTCTCATCCCTGTATCTCCTCCAACCCTGAACAGACAGGTAATCACGTCACCCCTCTCGTTTCTCTCTCTTTCTTTTCTCTCGCTCTCTCTCAATTTACTCTCTCTCTGCTGTTGTCTTGTACTGGCTCAGTTTCTAGAAGGATTTGTCAGGCAGTGATGGGTTTGTTTATTAAACTTTAAACATGTCTTAAAACTACAGTTTGCTTTTATCTGTGTACTGCAGTTTCAATCTCTCGCTCTTGCTTGCTCTCTTCCTCTCACTCTCTCCCTGTCTCACTCTCTCTCACACACACACACACACACACACTCTGTATTTGTTAATGGTTACTGATGTCCGGCAAAAGGTTCTGTAGAGGACATCAGTAACCATTAACAAACACAGAGTGCAGCCAGGATGGGAACAGCTTCTTCCCTCAGACCATCAGACTCCTCAATCGGAACTGAAACATAAACTGTACCCACACACACACACACACACACACACAAACAAATACCCCTGAACTGAACTTCCTCCATTTCCTAACCACTACACATGTACACACTAAAATGCTATGCCTTAAACAACAAAAACTTACATCCCAACTGTCACTGTAAATACCTGTTAGTTATTATATTCTGCACAGTCTATGTTCTGCTGCTACTATTGCTTGCACAATTAGTTATTTTGTTCCGGTCTTCCTCAATATTTGCTGTCGACTACTTGGTCTTGTGATTTTCTTGCGTTCTTTTCCTGTTTGCACTCTGTGTATTTTTCCCCGTCTGCACTTCTTTAGTCTTATGTTGTTTCTGTTTTAGTTCTTTGCGTTTCTCCATGGTCCTGGAGAGATGATCTTTCAATCTTACTGTCTACATGGCTGAAATGAAAATAAACCTAACTGACGTGACTTCTGAGGGGAGGGTGGTCCTCCCTCTCCCTCATCCCTCAGCATAACTGTCCTCTCTCTCTCTATCTCTCTCTCTCTCTCCCTGGGAGATATGTATGTAGCAACATAATCTCGGTATACAGCAATATAATTTCAGTAAACTAGAATATAAAACACACAAGTTTGCACACACATACGTACATATTCACACATATACACACACACACACATACACACACTCTATCTGCTTAATCCAGTACCAAAACCACAGAGACATGGGAAAGGTACTGACCTTGTACACACACAAGCATGCACACTCACACACACATACACACACATATACATACACACATATTTAAACACACACACACACACACACACACTCAGCTGAGCAGTCAAGGCAGTTAGAGACACAGAGCGGTAACGACAGCAGCCGTAAACAGGCATTTTATAATGATTCACACACACATACACATACGCGCACACACACGCACACACAGCGCTGGTTACGGGGCACTGACTCTTCCGCTGTTCTGAGCTTGTGTGCAACCGTCATTCCTCACAATCATCAAACGTACACACACACACAAAATCCCTGAAGCTCAATCTCTTTTTTATCAGTCTTCCAAACCCGTATAGCCTCAGATATCTCACAAACTGGAGTTTAATCTGGACTGTCTGAATTGGAACTTCTCTGAGATGAGTGGGGAAAGTGTGTGGCAGAAAAGATTCACTCCAGACCACTTGAGTGTCTGTGACCAGAATAATAGATGTTTTAGTATGATTTGTATGCGACAGAAAGTTTAGAATCAGAACAGTGTGTTGATGTCACTGTTATTACAACAGAATTGTGTAATTACTCTTCACTTAAATAATTTTGCTTTAATCATCTCTGCCACTGCCCTCACCTGACTTTGACAGGAACACTTCTCCTTCCGAGCCAGTCCTAATGCAGGAGGCAGGGCTTATCAGAAAGCAGATGAAGGTGTGTATGTGAGTTACTCACAGGCATGTGTAACGGAGAAGCTGTTGGAGGACTCTAGGTTGTCCACATTGTAGTTGAGGTGGAACGGCTTCTCCGTCACGTTCTGATTGGTGTTGTAGAGCTGAACGGCAAACCGGAATGCGCTGTGTTCCTGAACTGCAGAGCGCATGAACAAACCACCTGGGAGAGAGATAAGACAATTAGGAAAAAGAGAAAGGAAAAAAAAAGGAAGATAGGAAGAAGAAAAAGAGGATATACAGAAACAAGAACAATGAGAAAGGAATGAAGGAAGGAAGAAGTAATATGAACACTTGGAAAAAATGAGAACAAAAGGAAAGAAAAGAACAGAAAAGAAGCCGAGAAGAGAAGAGCAAAAAAGATTAAAGAAAAAGAGAATGAGATGGTTAGAAAGAGAGAGAAAGAGAGAGAAAGTGAAAGAGAGAGAGAGAAAAAGAGAGTGACCAATAGCCTGTAGCTCATTAGCACTGCAGGCTAATCAACACTAGCAGAAATATTCTGGTGACAAAACCCAACTTCACAAGAATGCAACAGACTGCACACTAATAGAGACTCCTGACCGACCTAAAATCCAGTTAAAGAACACAGCTGACCACCCACCTGACCTCCAGTTAACAAAACCAGCTGAACACTCACCTGACCTACAGGTGGCGAACCAAGACGACCACTCACCTGAGCTCCTGGTAACAAACCCAATTGACCACTCACCTGAGCTCCAGGTGGTAAATCCAGCAAACCTCCCACCTGACCTACAGGTGATGAACCCACCTGACCCACAAGTGACGAACGCAGCTAAACCTACAGGTGAGTGAAATGAAACCTTGCACCCGGTTTCAGTTTACGCAACACACAAACTGCATCACACATGTCCAGAGAGAAGGAGGAGAGGGAAGAGAAAACAGAAAGAAAAGAGGAGAAGGAGAAAAAGCAGTAGAGAAAGAGGAGAGGAGGAGAGGACAAACCAGAACTCATTATGTTCATTGAGGAGAGGGGGTCAAGGCGGATGAGCGAGGGATGAAGGGTGTAGAGAAAAAAAGGATGTGAATGAAACACGGTGCAGGGGTTTGAAGTGGTTTTATCCTGAATGATGATTGACCCTCTGGAGGTAAACTTTCCGGCGGGAAAATTCACTCTCACGCGCAAAAACAAACAAACACGAGGATAAATAAATAAATAAATAAATAAATAAATAACTCGCCTCACCTATATTGATCTGGTTCGGAAACCCTCCTCTTGATTGGGTCGCGAGCCACGGGAGGAGCAGCAGCGGCGCGAGCGCACGGGACCCCATGTTGGTGCGTGCTGCGGTTCGATCCCGGACGGTTGGCCGCGCGCGCTGCACGCAGAGAGACCGGAGCGCGCGCTTCAGCCGCACCGCATCGGGACAGAGAGACGCACACGCTCTCTCATACACTCACATCCACACAAATACATACACACACACACACACACACACACTGACAGCGTGAGAGCAGAGACAGAGCGGCGCGCGCGCCCTCAACGCTGATCGACCTGATGTGACGTGGAGAGTCCAGCAGCAGCGCGCGCCCGCGCAGCCCCGCGCCACTGCAGAAACCCGCGCAGCCGCCGTCCTGTCCGCGTGAGCGCACAACAGCAGCACGCGAGCTCCCCTCGTGTGGACACGATTGGTACACTCACACACACGCGGAGGTTGCAGAGAGAGGGGGCCTCTAGCACGAGCTTGTGTATGTGTGTGTGTGTGTGTGCGTGTGTGTTTAGCTGGAGAGATTTCTGAGGAGAAGAATAATTCACACACACACACATACACTATACACTCAAACACACACACACACTCGAACACATTCACTCAAATACACAGACACTCTCTCACACACACAAGGAGGCTGCAAGTGAAGGGGTCTTTAACAAGAGTGTGTGTGTTCAACTTGAAAGATTTCTGAGAAGAATAATTTTAGTGTCACACACTCACACTCAAACACACACACACACACACACACTCTTTCTCTCTCTCCCTCTCTTACACGCGCACATACACTCACTCACTGAGCCCCAGGCAGTTCCACTCACTCCTAAGAAACGCTTGACCTGTGCAAGGACCAACCGCTGCATTTGTGCAAATTTAGAGTCTTAAAAAACATCTTGTCTCTCTCTCTCTCTCTCTCTCTCTCTCTCACTGACACACACACACACACACACACATGCACACACACACATGCACACACATATACTTAATGATGATATAGCACGTACATTGTATTTTAGATCTGTCAAGCAATTAAAATCCCCAACACGGAACCCATTACAAAAATGGATCCCATTTCCAAAATTAACCCATCCCGAAACTGAACTCATTACCAAAGTGAACCCAAAACTGAACCCATTCCCAAGACCAAGTCCACCCCAAAACTCTTCTGTTTTAGACATGTTACTGACTGTAGAGCCATAGTGTAGGCAGGTTCAGGTCAGTTCTGTACATGTTACTGTCAGTAGAGCCATAGACCAACCAAGTTTCATTCAGTTCTAGATACATCACTGACAGCAGAGGCTTAGTGTAACCAGGTTTCACTCAGTCCTAAATACATCACTGATTGCAGAGGTGTAGTGTAACCAACTTTCACTCAGTCCTAGATTCATCACTGACAGCAGAGGTGTAGTGTAACCAGATTTCACTCAGTTCTAGATACATCACTGACTGTAAAGGTGTAGTGTCACCAACTTTCACTCAGTTCTAGATACATTACTGATTGCAGAGGTGTAGTGTAACCAACTTTCACTCGGTTCTAGATACATCACTGATTGCAGAGGTGTAGTGTAACCAACTTTCACTCAGTCCTAGATATATCACTGACTGTCGAGGTATAGTGTAACCAGGTTTCACTCAGTTCTAGAAACATCACTGACTGTCAAGGCTTAGTGTAACCAGGTTATACTCAGTTCTAGACAAATAACTGACTGTAGAGCTGCAGTTTAAGCAGATTTCACTCAGTTCTAGATACCGTATTTTACTTACTGTAGAAATGTGTAATCATCTTCAGCACGCACTCAGAACATCATAAACACACATCGGGAGACAGTTCATCACAGGTCAGGAGCTCCTTACGTGGAACCTTCAGAACATGGTCAGGAATGACGGTCTGAGGTGTTATGAGCACAGGTGTTCTAGCAGCTAAGAGTTTTGGTTCTGAACATGGAGATTAGCTGATTTAGTGAAGAACAGTTTGAAGAACGGACTTCAAAGATCAGTGAGGTCTCAGAGAACACACTCCATTTGTCTGAATGGTCATCAGTCCAGAGGAGATGGAAATGTGCCTTTCACTGATGCAAAAGTCTTAGACACCCGAGAACATTATATTTAAAACCTGTTTAGCTGGGTAGTATATGAATTTAAAAGCTAATATTAGAAGATATACAAAAATATTAATACAGTAAATAATTTCATGTATGTCTACCTCAAATACCTGGTTCAGTTCAATCGATACTTCATAAGAGTAAATTAGGAGCTACTGATGGAGTTTCACAAGTTCATGTAAAGGCTGAAGGCACAGAGATGAAATCAGGAACCAAACTTGTGCTCTTCTGTCAAGCTCGCAAAACTTCAAGTACGTTTTGCAAACAAAAACAAAACTTGATATTATTTAACACTTTCTTGTTTGCATTTGTTTTAATATTACCTTGTGTATTTGCAGACAGGATTTCCCTTACTGCTCAGATAAAAGGCTTTAACAGTTTGCATAGGAGCCAAGACTTTAACACAGCACTGTATGACAACACATGACTGTGGTGTGAGTGGGCGGAGATAAGAGTCGGTTTTGAAGAATACAGTCAGATGTAGATTGGATGTGAATTAACCAACACAGAAAAAAGTGCACACACACAAAAACAATCAGAAATAAACACATTTCTGCCTGATCACAAAGAGATGCCCGTTACAAATGCAGATTATCCACAAATCTGAGAAATGATTTACAGGTTGTTTCTGTACAGCTTCTGAATGAATCCAAACTGATTTTAAATTAATCTGAACTGGATGGAATCTCTCACTGCACCCATTTTAAATGACATCAATAAACACACACACACACACACACACACACACACAGACACACAACCACCCTACACAAGAACTGGACCAGACAAGAGATACTCCATCACACACACACACACACACGCACTTGTCAGAGGCCTGGGGGTTAGAGCTGTCCTATATTCAGCCCAGCAGAGACATAACTGCTCCACATAGAACCACTGACAAAATACACACCAACTCTCTCTCTTTCTCATCCTCTCTGTCGGCTTCTCAAAGATGTGAAAATCTTCAAATAGCTGTACTTTGCTGTACATAAAGGGACACATGCCAACTAACCCACTTGTTTTGAGGAAGACAGAAACATCTTTGCTGTTTTTTAGAAACCCACAGGAACCTAGAAATGGAAAAGAGGTTTAATGTTTGTGTCAGCACCGGAGTTGCCTCTTAGCTGTGGAGCTGAACTAAAGTTTACTGAAAAGGGTTAAGGTCAGGTGGACTGACCACACCTTCTGGTGTGGTAGCAAATATTACTGAATGCACTGCCTAATGTCTGAGACGTTTTGAGTTGCTTTTGGCCAAAAACTAAACCCAAAGTAAATTTGTGGTGGAGGGATATGGGCTGGGTGTCAAGAGGCAAAATAGTCTGAAAAGAAATCTGGTTTATTTCAGATTTGCCACTATTTTATCGTCAACCTTCCATTTAGACACTCAGAAGACAAGAGATGCTTCACTGGTGGGTTTGGTGAAGAAATAAAGTAGTTACAGTTGTGTTCTAGACGTCTGGTTCCAATGACCTTAACGAGTCTCTACAATGAACCGTGCTGTTTACACCCACTGAAATATGGGGGGAGTTTAGATATGTGTTTGAGTTCTACCTTAATGTTAAAGAAACCGTTTCACTAGCAAAGAGTTTTGCTGTATTATTTCTAATGTGTGTGTGCTCGTGTGTGTGTGATTACATGCTGGTGTATGTCAGCTTCGCTCACTTCGTGCTTAGTGAGTTTGTGTGTAATTAGCATAGGCAGGCAGAAGGAGGCTGTGTGTGTATGTGTGTGTGTGTGTGTGTGTGTGTGTGTGCACGCGCGCACGCAATTAGCTTAGGAAAAAGCGCTGACGCTTCAGTGGTCACAGTCTCCTCAGGCAGACTTATGCTTGTGTGTGTGTGTGTGTGTGTCAGTGCAGCCCTCAGAAAAATGTGTGAGAAATCAACTTTCTGTTCAGCATATTCAGCGTCTGTAGCAATTGTCACACTGATGTCACCACGACGACAGCTGGAGGAAGTGATGTGGTGAAGAAAGCAGCCGGGGGCGGTCGCCTGGTGGACTGCTGTCCAATCAAATGGTAACGATGGATTGATAACCGGTCAGAGCAGTTATGCTGATGAAAAGACTCATTTTGTAAAACTCAGCTACAGTGTTACAATAAGACTTCTGGGCACACACACACACACACACACACACACCAGTACATGCACCCTGTATGTACAGGCAGTCTGTGTCTGCATGTACACATATACTGTAAGTCAATATAAACTCTGGGATGTGCAAGTAGTGTATGTATAAGTGTGAGTGTTTCACTGTATTTTGCCCTATCTGTTCCCTCATCACTAGTAGTCCTGGGATTCGAACCCACAACCTTCTGATCAGGGGGCAGATTCCTAACCGCCAGGCCCATTAGAGCTAAAAGTAAAACTACCACTAGAGCTAAAAGTCTAAAACTTTATATAAAAGTCCACCTTAAAAGCAGCACACAGGTTTACTGTGCTCACATTTTATTCCACGTAAAAAATCCTCGAATCTCACTGCCCCCTCTTCCTAAACACGCTGACCTGGATTTTAGGGTGTATGCAGCCTTCATCAGCCAACAAGTCCGCCCTTTTAAAACGTCCTGAGGAAAAAGCAGATTCTGCACATTCACCAGAGTATGTTCCCTCTGAAAGTGTCCCGGGGGAAACACACTCCCCATCCTTCACCAACACACACCATCAGCAACTCACTGTGGCCTCTGTGTGTACCAGAGAAGAACAGATTCCAAACTTTTCCAGAAACACCTTTTCAATTTCTGTAAGACCGCAGACCCCCACACTGAGGGTCTTCCTGCTCTAACTTACCTAATAATGATTACACTAACACCTGATTACACTAACCTGTTAAGTACCAGGTTTTGTAGGTGAGTTTCAGCAGAGGAGCTCTCAAATTGTGCTGGATGGACCTTCACGTTCAGAGCTGAAGGCCCAGATTAATATTTGAGGATGTTTTTATGTTCGCTAAACACACAAAAACATACACTTACACAAGAAACATATTGACATTGACTAAACCTTCAGTCACTGGAGGTAAAAGGGGACAGATTGGGAGAGAGAGAGAAGGAGAGAGAATGGGAGAGAGAGAGAAAGAGAAACAGCATTCAGGCTCTGAAAGATTTTTTTTAATTTCAGTTAAAAATAACAGACAATAAATACAAACAACGTGGACATTACAGGGGTTCTTAGTGTGTGTGTGTGTGTGTGTGTGTGTGTGTGTGCTTTGAGAGTATTTAGTATGTGTGTGTCACACTGTCTCCCTGGCCTTCCTCATCTTCAACCTCCTCTTCTTCTGAGCTGTGAAAGACAGCAGAGCTGAGAGCGCGCACCTCCCCCAACACACTTAGCACACCACCTGGAACACATACACACACAGAATACACAAATGTACACTAGAGTGTATATCTGTGACTGCACAAGCATTTGATTATGATTCTTTAGGAAATTATTCAGTGAGTCATAAAATCTGGTGATTCAACATGGCTCTGTATTAAATATTATCACACGAGTCCATATTAAATATCACTATCAATAAATATACTCTAAAATCTGGAATACCTTCAGACAGATACATTTTACACCTCTAACACAGACGCGCACACACACACACACACACACACACACACACACACACACACACACACACCCCTCACCTTATCACTATTGCCCTGTGTATGTGTGTCTCACCCTCTTGCTGTTCTGTGTCTCCCGCATGCTGGAGCTGTTTGCACTGTTGCTGTTCTTTAGGTTGTGGTTTATGTTGTTGTTGTTCCTCCAGTAAGGCTTTTGACGTGTGTATGGCTGCTCTCCTCATCTTTTTGTATTCATTCATCAAACCCTGCTGCTGAACCACAGCCTACACACACACACATATAGATATAAATCATATTGAGTGAATATGGGACAATGACTATCACCAGAAGTATGTGTGTGCTTGGGTTAGGAATGTGTAATTTCTGTTACCCCATTTTGTGGTATAGTGCAATTTGACATGATTACACTTTAAACAATGTGATTCAGTGCAATGCGACGTGGTGCTAAAATACATGATGCAAAGCAGTTCTAGTTTCTCTGGTTCTTCTTAAGCAGACAGCAAATCACAATTGTCCTAAAAAAGTGGTATTTTTTCTTTAAGTTTGTCTCTCTAGAACTGCAACTCAGCAGCATGTCCTCAAAAATTTAATTCTAAAATCACTAAACACGGGCAAAAAAACGTCTCACAGAAAAATGTAAAATAAACCCAGGCCTGCACATTGCCAGTGATTAACAGTGAAGGGGAGCGCTATGTGCTATAACTCCTGCCAGCAGACAGACATGCTCTACACTGTCAGCAGCTTTGAGTAGAGAGCAGAGCTGCCGTTTCTACATCACCACTAAAACAAAAACAGCCTGTCACAAAAAGGTCTTTTATTACTGGCTTCAAATGTGAAAAGGCGAACTGTTAGTAGCAGTCGCAGGTCGCTGTAAACCCCAGTCTCCATGTCATAAAACCTCACACACTTCAGTAAACTCTTATGCCCCACTTCAGGGATGTCTTTCAGGAACATTAGCAGCACAGCCTGCCCTGAAAACTGTGTCTGGTCAAACCAACCGTCTCTCGGGAAAGATCACTGGACAAGGAGCTGTTCTTCTGCCATGATTATCTGTGACTCGCCCTGACCCGCCTCAGAACTCAGCCGAAAGACTTGGTGAGTAACATTTCTGAATGACATATTTTAATAAATCAGATTTTTCCAAAGGGGTACCAATGCATCCCGAAAATTGCACCCGGTACATGTTTGTAAATGGAATAATCAAATCAGCTTTTATGCTGGTGAACCAACATAAATCAGAGTATCTCACCATTCCTGTGTATGTGTATGTTTGTTTGTGTTTGTATTTTACTAGTATAATTTATGTTTATGTGTGTTTTGCTAGTAGAATGTGTGTGTGTTACCAGTAGAATAAGTCTGTATGTGTGAGTGTGTGTGTGTGTGTGTAAGTGAGTTACCAGCAGAATGTTGCGGTCCTTGTCCTTGTCCTTGAGTTGTGTCTGAAGGTGTGTGATTTGTCTATGTGTGTGTTCTGAGCGCACTCGCTCGGCCTCTCTCTCCTGCTCTCGTTCTCTTGCCGCTGTCCGCTCCACCTGCCGGAGAGCCACCACTACACAGGCACACACAGATGGAGAGAGAGAGAAAGATAGATAGATAAAGATAGAAAAAGATAGAAAGAGAGAGAGAGAGAGAGAGAGAGAGAGAGAGAGAGAGATCCCCAGAATGATCAGTGTATCCAGCTGTTCTGGTCAAAAGTCAAACGGCATGAGCATTCAGTCACGTCTGATGAACATAGCACCTTAATTAAAAACTGGAGAATTCTAATTGTATGAAATCACAAAAAAAGGAAAAGAAAAAAAAAAAACATTAACAGACACTACATGAGAGCACTGCCTCTTTGACCAGTCTGGAATGAAAGCCTTTTTCGATAGGATGATCACACACAGCAGGATTTTACTCTTCATCTTAAAGCGCTTGCTGCACACTCTGTTTACTCTCAGCTCCAGCGTGTCAGACCATCAATTTTTATTCCCAGCAGAGCTAATACAGCGCTGCCCCATCCCTTTGCATTAACATCTCTCCCTCCAGTCAGAGCAACCCAGCACAAACTGAACTAGTTTCTATTTCTATCAAAAAGTTCTGTGTGAACTCATGCTCAGCTTTGGCAAACCAATGTGGTCTCAGTGCAGCAGAATGAAGGGTCCTGTCATGTGTGACCTCCTTGGTCTGACCTGTTCTGTAGCACTGAGGATAGATCAGCAGAGCTCACTGCTAAACCCAGGAGAGCAGAGGGAGAGGGAAATCCCACTCAGACTGGAACCAGCACTACAACTGTTAAAGCAAGATTTTCTGGGAAGGTCTAAAATACACAGTAACAATCAATTCTACTGAATCAATCAGAACAGTTTGTGTGTGTGTGTGTGTGTGTGTTTACCTGCTTTAGTGTGTTCTCTTCTAGCTGTGTTGAGTTGAGTCTCCATCTCTCTGAGCTGTTTGGCACACACGCTCTCAACCTCAGAAACCTTTTCATGCATAACTACACACACACACACACACACACAATCAACCTCAAGAAATTGTAAACATTATCATCATTGATTTATACACTGTTCTCCAGCCACTCTTTACCACTTTGAATTAAACAGACTATTTATGTTACTGCCCCTTAAAGGAAGATCTAGGTAAATAAGCTCTGTCCTGATTGGCTGCCTTGTAGTGTTCCCCATTCAAAAGACAGTCCAGGCAGAAACACGCCTTATAATTTCAGCCTGCTTGGGAAGGACTAAACTGCTGTAGACTGAATGAAGGGGATTTAACACACTAAATTCAACTCATATTTAAGGGCCTTTCAAAGATTTAAATAGAAGTTCTCATACGGCTCTGCCAGTGCTGGGCCTCATCACGGTGCTCCATGATGGTCTTCTCCTGTTCCTCACATTGTTTCAGAGCCTCCACACGTCTCAGCTCACACTCTTCCAGCTCTTCTCTGCTCTGCGACAAGGCCTGCGTTAGGAGGCCCACCTCACTCTCTACTGCACACGCACGCACACACACACCCACACACCATATACATCATGAGTGCAATCACTCTCACAAAGACTTTGAATTCTTTTATGTTTGTATGTGTGTATGCCCTTACACTTCAGCTGCAGGTCATTCAGAGCATTTTGGATCAGTTCTGGAGTGCGTTTTAGCTCCTGGGTCAGAGTGTCTCTCTCAGAGCTCAGCAGTGCCACCTCTGCCTGCAACCTCTCAATATGGCTACACACACACACACACACACACACGATCTGGACCAGTCTGGACCTACCAGGCTAATGTACCCACCGTTTAGCATGGTGGAAACTGCACATGATTCAGGCCACTCTAACCGGTGAAGAACCGGTGAAGTACAAAGTCATGCACATGTGTGCAGTGTCTTTACACACCTGTTTGAGGCTGGAGGCTCTGGAGGTTTTGAGGCCAGCTGGGCTTTACGTAGAGCTTCTCTTCTCAACATTAGCCCTACAAGAAACACACACACAAGAAAATGAAAATGAGAATATGCAGCTTTATATGGTTTTAATAAAATTGTGTCTTTAGGAAGACTCCAAGCAGGTGGAGTCTGAATATTTTAGAGAAGGAACAATATCAACACTCCAGCTGCACCTGCTGGAGACCAACAGCAGCATCAGCACTTTTCTAGATAGCTGCCAACCTGGCATTTGATTGTTTATGTAGTGATATAAGGCTGCACCTCAGTCTCAATTTTCAATCCAGCATGCGTGCGCACACACACACACACACACACACGCACACACTCATGTACGTACCGTGTACAGTATCAAGGCGCTTGGTGGCAAAGGTGAGTCTCTGAGCCAGAGTGTTCATCTGAAACTGAGCTGCTTCCATCTGATTTCCATACTGCTCAACACACACACATACCCTGCACACACACACAGGGAGAGTGATTGATATATGCACAGCAGAGCTCCGCGTCTGACAGAACCACCACTTCCCTCTCATAGCTAATGGGACCTGTTGCGGAGTGTCATCGTGCCAGGCTGGACTGACCCAGTGTAAGCACTATGTGAAAAAAGCAAAGGAAATCTCCAACGTCCTTAACTTGACCTGTTGCTTCTGTAGGGAACGGTCAGTCAGCACAGTATTCTTACAAAGAACAAACACCACATTTAACACAGCCCTCTAGCTAAGCGTTTTAAGAATGTGTGTGTGTGTGTTACCTGTGTGCTGTATCAGTGATGTCTCTGAGTGACTTCTCGCTGCTTTTCTTGTGTTCTTTTAGTTTCTCATTCTCTTCCACAACACTATGCATGTGCTGCTGCAGCTCCTACACACACACACACACACACACACACACACACACACCATACAGAAACAGATAAAAGCCCTCTCTACAACAGCTCTATGAGCAGCACTGTTAACACACTCTACTGCATACCATTCATATCAGGTGGAGAGTAACCATGGAAAGAAGCAGTGTGACCATTTAAACAAGTGTAGTATAACCACGGACATGTGTGTAATGTATCGATATTATCCCACTGCCTCAGTCATCAGGTATGGTTGTATGTAGCATGAATGGGTGCAGCATATGGACGGAAATGGGTGTAACATAAGCATGTGTGTGTGTGTGTGTGTTTGTGTGAGTATCTACCTGTGTGTGTATGGTTTGTAGCTCCAGTTGTGCTGCTTTGTCCTGAAGGCTATGCTGTAGAACACTGATCTGAGACTGCAGCTTCTGAACATCTTGCTGTAGATCAGATACCTGCGCGTACACACACACACACACACACACACACACACACACACACA
>JBBPCX010082023.1:0-21103 GCA_037974365.1 Hydrocynus forskahlii
AACACACAATCCCTTACTCCTGATCACACCGGCAGCTGACACCAATAATTGCATACTTAAACCCGGTGTGATCAGGAGTAACCAAACCTGATACTCAGGCGGCCTCTAGTGGCCACCCATCATGACTGAGCCCTGACCTGAGAATAACATTACACCCTTGTCTGGAGATAACTTAATATTTCTATATTTGTCATTTTAAAAATGATTTGAAACCAGTTGTGTGGTTTCATTTTGTTAATATTTGACTGCCAGAAAGGGTCAAAAGTGCTCTTTTGTCAATTTTGTTTTACATTAACTTCCATTATTAGTTTTTTCCCCACATGGAGCAGGGGTTCACACCACTATGGACCACAATCATAGACTTAACATTTCATCATTATGATGTTCAGGCCCATCCTCATCAAGCTCTATGATTATTTGTTCATTTTGAAGCAGATGCCGCCTCATTGCAACAAGCTTACCTTGGTGTTTACAGTCAAACACAAAAGACAGAATTACAACACAACAGGTACATATAACAAATACATATTATGGTATACTGACATGCAAAGCAAAAATAAAGTGACTGGTTGCATTAAAACCCTTTAAGCGCCAAAGTCACAGAATTGCGACAAGACGTCATCATGAATAAAATAGACTGTAGTAATATATTGTATTCCCAACCACTAGTTAGCAGACATGTAGTACTTCGATTTAAGACCAAAATTATGTCATCTTCCTTTTCAAAGTTTCGAGTAAACAGCAGTGTAAACGAGCCTCGTGTCATTGGTGCGGGGGCAGTCAAAGGACATTACGAGCGGCATAGCTCCGCGGGGCAAACACCAATCCCTGTCAAACTTCACAGGCTGATAGGGCTCGGTGAGACCTTTCTAACGAGCCCAAACACGGCACTCTGATACCGAGGGAACCGGCGCTACGGCCTGTGTGCGCGAACCTTCCGAGCGGCATAGCTCCGCTGTGCAAGGACCAATCCTCGTCAAACCTCACAGATAGATAGGGCTCGGTGAGACGTTTCAAACAACCCCTCCTTTGCCATAATATCCCACGGTGATCCGGAGTTATTAGGCAAAACCGTTCACCTCGCCCCCCTGTCCCATTATTTTTGTCCACTACGGACATTCCGAGAAGCATAGCTCCGTGGTGCAAGCACCCAGTCGAGCCCTACCTAACTGTGTGGTTTGAAGTGTCTGGGTGCTTGCACCCAGCCCTACCTAACTGTGTGGTTTGAAGTGTCTGGGTGCAAACTTCAAACCACACAGTTAGGTAGGGCTCGACTGTTGGAAAGGGCTGGAAATAGCGATGATAATGGTGGCTGGGTTTATTTGAGAACCGAGGAAGTGTATCAGGACAGGATCAAACGCTTTGATGTATAAACGTCATAATGACATCATAATATGCAAATTAGATGGGTATATTTATACCCCACATAAACTTTGGGTCATGCCCAACATTTTTCTAATTTACAGTAAGTCTCTATCTTTAACCCCTTTTAAGCCACAAGCTTTTGAAATATTGATGTCAAAATCCAGTATTTAAAAAAAAAAACCTGGCGCTTAAAGGGTTAAGTAGTCTCAGCCGCATTCAGAATCTGGTTATAAAGTATGTACTGTGTACCGTGCACTGGGTACAGAGTATATAACATTTTTGTGTTTTCCCTGCTCCCAACACACCTGATCCAACTAATCAGGTCTTCACTGAGTTCACTGTGTTGAAGCAGTGAATGCGCCAAAATGTGTAGGGCAGTGGTCCTCCAGGACTAGTGTTAGGGAACACTGGCACACTGGGGTAAAATCAAGCATCATACACTATTAGAACATGTACAGTGCCAGTCAAAAGTTTGGACACACCTTCTCATTCAACGATTTCCATTGTTTTTATTATTGGCTACTGTGTAGATTAATATTGAAAACATCACCTATTGGTATTTAATTAACAGGTGTTCTTCGTCAAGAGTTCATTAGTGGAATTTCTTGCCTTCTTAATGTGTTTGGGATCATCAGTTGCGATGGTCGGGTTGGTACACAGTTAGTGATCCTGTTCCATTACGGTTCTACTCCACAGTATGGCAAGAACCACTTAACTAAGTAGAAAAACAACAGTCCATCATTATTACAAACATATTATTTTTTTGTTTACTGCATGATTGCATGTGATCCTTCATAATTTTGTTTGTTTTCAGTATTAATCTACAATGTAGAAAATAATACAAACAAAGAAAAAACATTGAATGAGAAGGTGTGTCCAAACTTTTGACTGGTAGTGTATATTAAACTGCTATCTACGCAGCAGTGTTTGATTCCTGTCATCTGATTGGTCTCTCTTTATTTCATTCTTGTAGGATGCCTCAAAGCAAACCCAATTCAAGACTCAAATCAAGTGAAGACTGAGCCAGCTCCTGCACAGGTATTCATCTCTAAAAGGGGAAGGTTCATAGAGGGAAGTTTCTCTTTTTGTATATGTTGAATAGACTATTGTTCTGTCATTTGTAGGAAGCAGGTGGTATTACAGTCTCAAGGCCAAAAGAGACATCTTTACCAGAAGTCAATCGCAAACCACCTGTCAAAGCACAACCCACCAATCACAGACCTGCAGTGACCCAGGTCTGGCATTAAGCCTTGTCACTGTTATGTTGTTTGAAAAACTTGGAATTGTGTTAAAGGAAGCATTTTTCAGCCTGATCAGGCACATCTGTGTTGTACGGTTGATGGCTATATTCCTGGTCATAGACAAAAACAGAAAAGCTTCTTTGGCTTCAGAAATGAGTGTTTGAGCCAAAAGGGCCTTTTCTTCTTATTTTCAGTCCACACATTGAGATTCTTTCGAGTTATGATGCAGATGTGACAGATTAAGCTGGAAAACATTGTTATATTATATTACATTACATAAAACAATCAATTTTAATCCAGTATGCAACTTCAGAATGTAAACATTTATTATTTTTGCCCCCTATCAGCGGCAACTCTCAACACCAGGTGAGTGTCGATCCTTCTTATAAACCATACCCACCTCTGCGGAGCAAATCAAACTCATTTTCTCTCTCCTAACATAAATGGGAAATGAAACCAGCAGCCTAGAAATCTACAGACTTCTGTTTTTTTTCTCCGTCCTTCCTCCTAGGCGGTGCGAGCGTCTACCTCTCCCATGTTAATGGAGTACAGATCGGCAACAACAACTACATGTACATAGCACCGCGAGAGCGACAGCGGCGGAGGTACCCGACGGCACCCTCTCATTTTCCAAACTCCCATCAATCTTCTAAATGACAAACTCCTCAGCCGAAACAGCAACAACCTTTTTGTACTCATTTTGTTGCCTCATCTAGATCTGCAGTATTTTACCATGGGACACGTTCACATTACAGGCCTTGTTGCTCATTTCCGTTTCATTTTCTGTTTTGTTTTGTTTTTGTTTTTGTTTTTTTTTGCTCAGATCCAGTCTTGATGGCTCATAAGTATCCTTGTACCACTTACGAATGGTTTAAAAGGAGTCCTTTAATGGTTATTAATTTGTTTATAAACGTCTTATGCCTGGTGTTGAGGGAGTTGCCCCTGTGATCAGAAGGTCATTGGTTCGAATCCTGGGTCTGCCAGTGGCACCACTGAGGCAAGGTACCGTCCCCACACACTGCGACGCTGGCTGCCCGCTGCTTCACTTGGTGAATGGGTTAAATGCAGTGAAAGAATTTCAGACAGTTCACACTGTGCGCTGCACTACTGCTGTGACTATAAGGGGCCACTTCACTTTTATTTACTTTGCTTTTCCCCTTTAGAAATGGAAACAGTTACCCTTTATATGTGGAGAATCTGGGTATTTCATGTAGCTGGCGAAAACAATGCTGACTGATGAAGAAAACCAGTATAGATAAATGTGGGCTCAGTATTTGACAATTTGATGTGTTATAGCTCATTTTTAATGCTTTTGAAGATGTCTGTTGCCTAATCAAGACCCATACCTAATTTTAAACCATTTATAAATGGTGGTGTGGGTTTTCTCCGAAGGTATCAGGTGAACTGGGGGTTCTAAATTGACCGTAGGTGTGAGTGTGTGAGTGAATGGTGTGTGTGCCCTGTGGTGGGCTGGCACTCCGCCCAGGGTGAGGCCCTGCCTCGCGCCCTTAGACCTCAGGATAGGCTCCAGGTACCTGCAACCCTAGTAAGGCTTGAGCGGTTACAGAAATGTAATGAATGAATCTTTATTACGGGTGTGATAGCTGGGAGGTTGACTTCAATTGATTTTGACGATTTCTCCTGGAAGGACAGAAAATGATCCAGTTCGCCCACAGAGAGTCTGTCAGCACCACTGAAAAATGAGTTTACTGAGTCGGTCACTAACACAGAAGTTTAATGTGGCTGATTTGAAACATTCCAATGCTGCTTTACACTGTTCTGTTTACCAAGAGCTTCTGCACTGGAGCTATGAGGCTGGGGAAGGCAATAGTTACACAGTACAGATTGATAACTTTCTATTATATTAACCTTGTCGCTTCAGTACAGAACTAATTAAGTGAACCTTGACACCAAACATGCCTTGGCCCATGTTTGTTTTGGGAAGAGGGAATATTGTGTCCATCTGTTTTCTGGGTGAAACATTCCTTTAAAGCCCACTAGCATCTAGCGGGCCACTGGTACAGCAGGATTTCCCATTGAAGTCCATTCAAAAGCCGTTTATGGTTTTGAGCAATTCTTTATTGGTACCTTTTACTCTATGATACTTAATTGAACTTATCAGTTTCTTTTTTAAATAATCTTTATAAATATGTTTTGTATATTCTCTGACAAATCCATTGTCAGCCAAGGACATTTTTGCTTTAAAGGACTGCATGTGGTTCACTCTGTAATATTAGGAAGAATTATGCATTAAGCTTTACGAATTATGAGCTGATTTCTGTTTTAAATGAATGTGGTCTGCTGATATGCTACTGTGCAAATGGTGCTTTTGTCAAATGTTCTCTATTAAAAGCTACTCTCTTAAACATGTGTTATGCCTCTTACTCTCTACAGGCCCTGTATGTACCCACACATAGAAAAAAAATGTGACCTGCGGAGTTACAAAGTTGACAGCAGTTAAAGCAGTTAAAGTTGACAGCAGTTAAGTTTTGTAGGTGCAAAATCCTCCTCTTGAGTAGCAGCATCCCATAACATTGATGCTAATGAACAATGATATCACGAGCGGTGTAGTCGGCAGGGTTCTGGCACTCCGTCCACCAGCTCCCCCATCTGCCACCGGAATCTCACAGATCAGCATCGTGCCTACATGGGATTTGATATCCCAGCGCCCTCGAACAAAATTGGGTTCGGGGGGTGTTCCTGACTACAGGAAGGAACAGCTTGAAGCAAAGCAGACTGTTACCTGCACAAGACTTGCTTCTTAGCAAGCGAGGACACCACACAAGTCTTCTGAAGAGCCGTTTAATCAAAGGACAGGGCATTCAAAGAGGACATTCCAGCGATTGTACATGTGTAATATTCTTCAAAGCGATGCCAAAATCAGTTGATGGTTCTTTGCAACATTTTTGTCAGTGATGTGTGCAAAGACTACATGTTACCAAATTTCTGTAACAAATGCTTTCCCTAGAACTGAATATCAATATCAGGAATCAATTAGGGACCTCTACTTTTGAAAAGACTGTATATCTAAGCATTCAGTTTGGCTTCTATGTAATGTGCCAAACGCCCCACTGGCTAAACAGGACACAAAGAAAGGGGGCGATGCCAGAACAAGCTTCAGAACTTTAATATGTGTGACCATAGCCAAGATTTACATTGGAACCAGCAGTCCTTTGGCAAGCTGAGCAAAGGAATATATCTGGCTCTCTTCTGACCCGAGCTGCCAGAGGAACAGATGGCGACAGTGATAATAAATAGAATCGAGTCTGTGGCCATGTATCCACCTGTGTCCATTTGCACTTTGATCTTTAATAAAATGGCCGCATCAGCCACTGGACACCGGTTTGTCTGAATGTCTTTGCAATCAGCAATTGAAGATAGATGAAGCCATGGGTGGTGGTAGCCTGAAATAGCATCTTCAACTGTAGTAGCAATTGAAGATGTGTGAGTGGTAGTAGCCTAGTGGGTGAAACACTTGCCTGTGAGTCCAATGAGCATAAAGTCGTAGGTTTAAACCCCCACACTTTCTACCATTGTGTTCTTGAGCAAGACACTTAACCCCTCCAGGGGGACTGTCCCTGTAACTAATGATTGTAAGTTGCTTTGGATAAGAGCGTCAGCCAAATGCCCCCTTTACCTTTAAGCCATGCATGATGATGATGATGAACAGATACTGAAATCACCAGCACAAGACAGAGAAGAAGTGAAAGGTACATCAAGACGTTTTAGAGATTAGACATGGGATTCCATTGGACCCGTTGGATGCTTATTAGAATCACCCATTAAAGCACATTCTTGCTGTACATATTCAGTTCAGCTCTACTTCGTTCTCCTTCGTCGAGCGCCTTCTATAAAGGGAAGACAAGAAATCCAGAGAAGGTGGAGTACTTCCAGCCACCCATCAGGTTTCCTCGCTCAAGTTTGAGGTAGGCCTTGTCCCCTCTCTCCATGGTCACCAGCCCTGAGTTGGTTGCTGCCTCACGTGTCACGTCCTGGTCTCCTGCGAATGCCGATATCACAGGCCAACCATTCAACACCAGACTTACCTAAGGTGAGACAGACAGAAAAAATCAAATGTATTTATATAGCCTATTATCATACACAAAGGGCATTCAATGTACATAAAATAGTAGGAAAACAAATAAAAGATATCTAAAAGAAGATGGAGGAGAATAGTGCAGTTTTTTATCAGCTTTTAAAGCTACGGTTGGCGCAGATCTGATACTGATGGGCAGTTGGTTGGACAGCATAGTGGATAAACACCATTTCGTCATGTTTAGTTTCAGATCTTTTCTCCACTAGCTGAGCAACACCTGCAGATCTAAGAGACCCACCAGGAATGTACACCTCAAACATATCAGAGCCCAAACCATTAAATGACTTGTACATGATGAATAATGCTTTGAAATCAATTCTGTACCAAACTGGGAGCCAGGGAGTTAGGGAGTTGCCCCTGTGATCTGAAAGTTGTGGGTTCAAATTCCAGGACTTCCAGTGGCACCACTGAGATACCCTTGAGCAAGGTTCCCCAAGTGCTGCGGCACTGGCTGCCCACTGTTTCTCTTGGTGAATGATGAGTGGGTTAAATGCAGAGAAAGACTTTAACATTGCATTGTGTGGTGTGCTGTGGTGTGCTCATACTCTTCTGTGTTGTAATACCATATATAGCTTTATGCCTCACCTGTATTGTCTGTCTGTTGTAAACTTTGACCACATGGAAGCTGAAGCTGTAGACCCCTTTCCTAGGTGCCAGAAAGATGCTCCTCGCAGGGTCAAAATGACTGCCAACATTCACCAAGACCTTACGTTTAAGACACAGAGCACATGGTGGTTAGGTGAGTTGGCTTGGCATTCATTTTTTCCTTGGTCCACTAGTTTGCCACCATTTCTACTTCTTTAACAGTTTATTCCATTCTCCATTCTTTCCATCCACGCCTCATCCATGCATCCATCTATGCATCCATCCATTGACCCATTAATCCATTCATCTTCTCAACTCCTCCCAAATCCATTCACCCATCACCCATCAATCTATTCATCCACCCAAAATCAGTTCACTCCTACACTTCCATCTTCCATCCATCCATCCATCCATCCATCCATCCACTCCATAATCAATTATTTTCCTTTTTATCACCAACCTGGTCGAAATAGATGGTCATCGTCCGGTTGCTCATCTCTGATGGTTCATGGTTTGTGTTGCGGATGGCAGAAAAGGCCACTCGTCCTGTCCCGGAGCGCACCGACATGCCAAGCGCGTTGCTGGCTGGCTCCGTGGTAGGAGTTGAGTCACACACTACCAGACACTTCCCTTCTAGAACGATGGGCTCAGTGTCATTCTGGCCTCTGACCACCAAGGGAGACTGAAGAATGAACCCAGCCAGAACCAGGACAAGGCGATAGAATGCAGGCCTGTCCATCTCCTTGAAGTGATGTAGCATTTGACAAACTTGCTTTCAAAATTGTGGGCAACTGCATTAATGGATTCAAGCTAAATGTTGAGCTACAGTTCAGAGTTCCTGCTTCTTTGACAGGGACGGTTCTTTGCTACTTGTTTATTCATTTCATTCCTATTTTGTTTGCTGAAATCAAAGAAGGGAGTTGATTCCCTGTCCTCTTTCTTCTGGTCCTGGTTCAGATGGACAAGTTTTTCAGGAAAATTAAGTTGGCAGGTTAAAACAGAAGAAGAAGAAGAAGAGAGAGAGAGAGAGAGAAAGAGAGAGAGAGAGAGAGAGATAGAGAGAGAGAGAGAGAGAGAGAGAGAGGGTTGTCATGGCCATTAAAGTAAATTCAATTGACATTCAGGGGAAATGCCACAAACCTAACACAAATTGCAAGGTAAAGCACCAGTAAGGTAAAAAGGCCAGCTCCTAAGCGTCCAAAAGGATGAGCTCATGCTTTGGCAAACGTGGACATCACGAGGGCCACATGTGCGCACACACACACATGGGCACCAGCAGGCCCACTGAGAAACCATCTGACTACTACACACACGCTCCAAAACAGTCCCACATGCAGACAAACTCTGAAGCAGTGTCACAGAAACGCATGCACTAACCCAAGGGAGCATAGACATGAGGAGATATTATACACATCATGTCCCGTCCTGAAAAACCTCCAACACTAAGATTACCAGACTTTTTACCAGAAGCTGTAAGAAGAAGACACTGCTAACATGCAATAGTAGAGTAAGAAAAGGATAATCCTACGCTTGAAACAGGACTAATACTAAATATGAAAATTGATGATTTGATATCTAAAACAACACTAATGCTAGATTTTTACATTTTAAACAGGACTAATATTAGATTTTTAACACTGACAATGCTGCATTTAAAACAGCACTAATGCTAGACTTGAATGGATAATTCTACACTTAAAACAGCACTAATGCTAGACTTGAATGGATAATTCTACACTTAAAATACCACTACTACTAAATTTAAAACACTGATCATACTGTATTTAAAACAACACTAATACTGTATTTTAAATGGGTAACTCTATATTTAAAACAACATTTCTGCAGTATTATTAGTGTTTCAAATCTAGCATAAGTCTTGTTTTAAATAAAGAATTATCCAGCACTAATATTACATTTTATACTAAATTTAAAACACGACTAATTCTACTTTTAAACCAGCATTAATGCTGTATTTTTCAATGATATTTCTACTTTTAAAACAGCAATAATACTAGACTTAAAAAGATAATTCCACTTTTAAAACAGCATTGATACTATATTGAAAACATAATAAAATGAAAACACTGCATTCCACACACCACTAATACTAGATTTAAAAATGAATAACTCTACATGGAAAACAGCAGTAATTTCTTTCCATTTTTTTGTTAACACTCAGTGAAATGGTAGCAGGGAAAGATCTAAGCTGAATGCTCACCACTCTCAGGATGAAGCTTCCACAACCTACTGCAGTGATCAGGAACCCATGTCCATATTGCACAAGGGGCAAATCTCTCTTCCTGTGTCCCACTGAACCTCTCTCTCGCTCTCTTCACTCTCTCTCTCTCTCCCTCGCTCTGTTTGCCAGGGAACCCCTCTGTTCAAGCAAACATGTAATTACATCACATCTATTTTTTCCCCCCGTTTTTTCCCACTGCACTGAACACCCTCCTCCCACTCATTCACACTCACACAGGTATTTATATCAGCTGATATTTTATCATCCAAACATAAATCTGTTTAACTTGTCCTGAAGAGGTTTTATTTACATAATGTGCAATACAATCGAACAGGGTGACATTTACATATGGCACATTTTATGTAGCGACACAAAGTTTAGATGAAAAACCAAACAAGAAACCGCAAAAAGAAGGCACAAATGACAGTCAAAGGATCATTGCAGCTTGTGGTCTGGTGGTTAGGGAGTTGCCCTTGTGATCAGAAGGTTGTGGGTTCAAATCCCAGGATTACCAGTGGCACTACTGAGGTTCCTTTGAGCAAGGTGCCGTCCCCACACACTGCTCCCCGGGCGCTGCGTCACTGCCCACTGCTTCACTCAGTCTAATGGGTTAAATGTAGAAAAGAATTTCACATTCTGTGTTGTGGTGTGTTCACATGTGACCACGCCTTAACTCTCAAATTCAAATGTAAAACGTCTCTTATAAACAAATATGGTATCGACTGAAGGTTTAGAATCTAGAGTTTCATTTAGCTTCAAGTGAGAAATAGTGTCCAGCATGCTTTTCTTATTCACATAATCTTCTAAAAGTTCATAAAAATCTAAAAGTTAAAGGCAATAATGTCATTTGCATTAATTTAAAACTGCAGAGTAATGATGGGTGCGGTTAGGATTTTACTGGTACCAGTACTGATACTGAGACTGCATATCGATACTTATTAGTACTTATATTGATACTACTCTGTATAAATCGGTGCTAACTAAACTGTTTCTTGAGTTTCCTGTATATATGGTAAGGGAGGACCAATTGTGCTCCCGTCCCTCCCACTGATCAAACCTATCATCAACCATTTGAAACTTCCAGCCAAGTTCGAACGCGTAAACATTGCATAAAAATCGATTAGCAGCAGTTTATCCAGGAGCTTATTCATATTTCAGTCCTAACCTATCAGGAACAGGTACCAGTTTGGTACTTATTCGTCATAACCTATTCTTAAATAAGGGTCCAGTTGATTTCATACCAGTGACAACACTGGGAAATGTCACGCATTAAAACTGCTTCATTCAAATGTGCACATCAATTTCACATGAGCAAAAACATATTACATAAAGTTGTCTTTAGGTTTACTTAATCGGGAGGAAATGATGCACACCTTTAAAAACAATAGGAGATGGATTCACAGTTCTAGGGAAAAACTTTAATTGATAGATCTTTATATTGTACATGAAGGATCCTTGCGCTTAAAAAAGGTTCATTACAAACACATCCCATTTATAAAAATGGTTCTTTAAAAAACACTGAATTAAATGTTCTTTAGGGAACCAAAGTGGTTCTTTAATACCATTTCTGCTAATATCCTTTTTGGGCAAGGCCAATTTATTGCATTCTGTTTTTCAGTGTAGACGGTGACTTCGGCTCTCCTAACAGACATGTCTGTTTGACATCGCCTAGAACAGTGTTTGCTGTGAAATGAAAGCCTGGGATGACTACCGTCTTATCATTGGGGGTGGTCTCTCAGACCTGCGGTCCAGATCTGAGCGGTCTCTCCTTCCCCCACAGCACAGAAGACCAGTGGAGCGATATTCTTTCTGCCATCATGTAGTCAGGGGTTGAAGTTGAAGTGTTTCTGCAAAGGTACATCCAGTGTAGTGATAAAAATGACGCATGACTTCCTCATCATAGGGGACATAGCCTTCCTCACCTTCCGTGGCCTTTCATAATGAGAGACAAGGGAGATAGCAAGTCCAGCACAGGCAATGGGATGACCCAACCCCAACCCCCCCCACCCCCCCTCCATGACACACTGCTAAAAACACCTGAACCACTATAGCTCCTTTCTTGATAATACGGGGGGTCCTCAGGTTACGACAGTCTCGACATATGACGTTTTGAGTTTCCGGCGCACACTCCCATAAAATAATTAAAAAATTGAGATGTGAGTGTTTCGGCTTACGTTGATAGTACCTACGGACTACGTGGGTGAACTAGTTCGCGCGGCGGAAGAATACACAGTAACACGGCGTATGAGTGAAGGAGTTGTCGTCATTTTCCTTTTTCTGTGGTTTTGTTATATTTTTTATGTTCTAGATCATGATGTTACTGTGTTTGGATCGGTAAGTGACTCAGGCTAGAGTGTGTTTCGACTTACACCAAAATTTGGGTTATGTCACTGTCGGAGGAACAAAGTTGTAACCCGAGGACCCCCTGTAGACTGTGATGGTGATTGATATGGTAGAAATACTGACTGACATGGTAGAAACACACTCCTATTAAAGTAAATAAAACATCCATGTAGTTGGACACACTACAAAATTCTCATTCAGAGTTACAGAGAGTTCAGCACTTGAAGACAAGTTCATATGAGTTCACAGACTGTCCTTGAAGAACCAGAGTGAACTGGACATAGGCTGTCCATGAGCCATACACATGAGGTAATGGTAGGACTTTTAATTATTGGTGGAAAGCAGAGGGCAAGAACAATGAATATGCAAATATTTGTGTAATCAGACCTGATTGGTTTAATACTTTTGGATGGGTATGGTCATGCTTTCTTATGCCTATAAACACCCAGCTTAAATCCAGACCACGAGGCTGCTTTATTCCTCAGTAAACAGCAAGCTGCACTTCTCTGACTGTGTTTGACTTCCTACTTAGAAGAGGCTTCAGACTTAGGCTCTCACTTCAATTCTCCACAGCGCTGGCCATGCTGAGGTCCCAGTCCGTCTTGTTTCCATCCTGGACCACCCAGTAGTGCCAGGCTCTCCCAGCATACACACTCTCAGAGGTCGAATCATAGTGGGCTGGGTGTAGAAGGAATGGCCAAGGGTTGACACCACAGTTTGGCCTGCTTAAGGTCAGGAGAGAAGAAAAACCAGACAGATGTTTAGGACTGACCAACCTTAAAACATTGTAGCATCAGGTTTATGTACACCCGAAAGTACAAATGGACACATCTGCATATCGCTTGATCCAGTGCAATTCTGCCAAAAAGATGAAAGCAGATGAAACAAACATGACAAAACCATACATGCAACAAAGACACCCATCCAGTGTAACCACAGCAGTGACTGGTACTGATTTGTGTCTTTGGAAGTTCTACTAGTACAAAAGAAGACACTGATTCTAGTTTAAAACAATGGGGCTTAGGACGTCTAAAATATTTCTCGAACTCCTCATCACTGTAATCCTCTGCTGGAGCTAGTCGAGACTGGTTTGCTTACAATGGCCCGATTTTGTCTCTCAATAGTGTTCTAAGAAACTGGTTAATTGGTAGTGTTTGCTTCATTGTTTTATTTTTACTTATCCTTGAGTCTTTTTAACATTACAACTTTTGATATTCTCCAAATGCTTGAGTGTTTTCTCACATTGCGAATCGCTTTGGATCAAAGTGTCTGCCAGATGAATGTAGTGCAATGTGATGTGATGTAAATCATAGGCATCATTTAGGCTGGAGATGTCCCCAACTGTTTTTTGGCAACCCTTGAACTTCACAACGAAGGCCAAGGCTAGCGTGTTAGCCAGCGTAGGATAGAGCAGGACTGAAATGATAAGAGAGTTTGGCTTTGCACGCATTGCAGATCAGGACCCCCATTGCTGTAGCGTGGGTGGCAGAGCCAGCATGCAAATGATGGCCAGTTCCACAGGCATGAACATTCACAGCTCGCCGGTCTCCAGACGCTGGCAGGCCATTTGTACGATCACCATTCACCTGGCTGCTGTGCTGTTTCCCACATTGTTTCCAATGGTCATGTTTGTGAGCTTAAACTCATCCACAGCATGTTGCTGGCACCTTTTCTGAAAACTTTGCTGAACACATTTGTATTTTTCAGTAATACAAAAGGTAATGTAACCCGCCACTGTACTTATTCTGTTGATTTCATGACTGAAGTGTGTTTACATTACCTTTTATGAAGATAAACCGCAAGGAGCTTGTGGAGGTGGGCCTGAAACGGCAGATTCTTTAGGTTCTTGCGACAACCCGAGACAGTTCACCCTCCTCGCCACTATGGAGCTATGGACATTCACCCAGCTTCCTGTTGTAGCACTATTGAAGGACATAGTATCGTGAGTATCACTGTGATACTGTATTGCTCTTCATAGTGTACTGAGCGGTCTGTATTCTTGCCTTTCTGATTTGTACTTTTAACTTTTGCCTTGCCTCTGATACTCCCATTTCTGATTTGTGACTTTGTGCTTGCTCTTTTTGGAGGTTTTGTCTTTCTGCTACTGTTTGCCCCTGCCTGACATGGAATGTATTAAGGATTACGAGCTTGTTATCACAACTTGCCAATGATTCGACTTGTTCTTTATGACACTTCAAACTCTTCATTTGTTTTTAAAACCTTATCCTCTATCATCATTACAGTTCTGCAGCTCATGCGGTGAAATGGGACAGACCATCATGAGTGAGAAGGTTAATGAGACAGATCACACCTTTATACACCACCATAAAAATATAAAATGACATAAAATAAAAATAATATAAAAATAGCCCCTTAGGGAGTATTGCAGAGAGCTCATTGAACTTGGATCGGCGGTAAAAGCAATGCCGCATCCTAGCTGTGAACGCTACAGGCAAGCATGGCCCTGAACCTTCCTTTTAGAGAAGTTATTTTGATAGCTTCTTGAAAAAGAGTCTCTATTTTTGCATTTACTCTAGAAAACTGATTATTCAGTACCACACCTGCAACTACTATCCCTGTCCTTTAATAAACAGCAGCGACAGAACAGTTTCATTGGCCAAGAAACTCTCCATTGTCTGATTGTTCCCACCTGTAGATGGTGAAATTGATCTTGAGTGTTTGGAAGCTGCTCCACCTCACAATTTTAGCTACTCTCCGTGCTTCTCTGAGAGTTGAGAGAGGAGCATGTGTCTTCATGTGCATTTCGCTGTGTCTGCCAGTACTAAAATATCATGCACAAGTCTTAAACACCTGAGAAAATTACATTTAAAACTTGTTTAGTGGATCAGTACATGCTTTTAAAGGCTCATTTTAGAACATATACTGTGGGGAACGGCCTATGCTCACAGGCTAGGAAGGCTGAGCACACACCCAGGAACGCACACCAGCGTGGGTGCGTGATGGAGCTTTATTAGAAACATAACGTCATTACAGTTAAAAAGACAATACCAAACAAAACCGCCACCACTTTGTGCCAATGAATACCATGGAGACTCTCCAATCTCTCTCAGTCCTCCACTCTTTCTCTCTGTCCTACTCCCCGTTCTCTCTCTCCTACTTGCTGGAGAGCCCATGTTTTAAAGAGTGTCCCCACACCCCCTCTTAGAGCACAGGGTCAAAGATAAGGTGAGGTTTGGCAGCTGTTGTACTACTGATATTACATGCAGTAACATAGTCCTAACCACTATTGTGTTTTTAGTAATTCAATCCATTGGAGGTTAATTATCTATAGTATTTATACTCCAGCCTTTGTGTATATAGTTTTTCACACTGAGGTTTTTCTATAGATTTTTGATTGGATTTATTTTTACTTTATATCGTTCTTGTCTCAGTGTCTCTGTGTGTCTGTGCAGCCGTAATATATAGTTTCCCTCCAGGGACAAGAAAGCTTTCTGATTCTGAATTCGTAATAAAATGAACAATGAGCCACCTTGTGTGTTTTGGTCCTACTGTATGGATACTGTCTAGGTGTGCTTGAGTCAGATATTGATATGTGGGTGTTCAGGTAGGTGACACTACACTGGTCTGTAATAAGTGGCAGGATGCTAATCCAAATCAACCCGGTGAGAGAAACCACAGTGCGTGCAGGGAGTGTCTGGCGCAGGTTCACTCAAATGACAGGAAAACATCAAATCATGAATTGCAAATTGATAGAGGAACTTCCTGAAGGGACTATTTCGCATGCATTTGGCAGCATAATGAGTGATTTGCTTCAGTGCTTTGCTTAAAGTTTTAAAAGACAGGCCTTTTATCACGTGACATTTTCTAAAGAGGTGCTGAATCACTTCATTGCGTGCTGTAGTCTTCATGTGCAATATTGCTACTTGTGTGGGAACTTACTCCAAATTACCATTTGTGTGTCACTCAACTTTGTTACTTATATATAGCATTTATACACAGCCGAGTGAAACACAGTTGAGTGAAAATGTGTATAAGTAACATATTTCAGTGAAACTGTGTGTAAATACTATATTCAAGCAACATAGTTCAGTGAAACTGTATATAAATACTATATATAAGTAACATAGTTCAGTGAAACTGTATAAATACTATATATAAGCAACATAGTTCAGTGAAACTGTATAAATACTATATATAAGCAACATAGTTCAGTGAAACTGTGTATAAATGATATATATAAGTAACACAGTTCAGTGAAACTGTATAAATACTATATAAGTAACATAGTTCAGTGAAACTGTGTATAAATACTATATATAAGTAACACAGTTCAGCGAAACTATATAATATTTATATACAGCATTTCTGTATATAGCACAGTGTATTTTCATATTGAGATATTTTTTTCTCTAGATTTCTTATTTAAATTTTACCTAGACTTTATATCTTATATTGTTCTTGCCTGTGTCTTTGCAGTCATTACATAAGCAATTTCCATCAAGAAAGTTTTCTGATTCTGATTCTCCGCAGATGTCCTAGAAGGATCATAGTCACAGCTTTAGGTTTAGATTAAGACTGATATTATTTCTGTGAGGAAAATGACATCTGCTTCTTTGTATATGAAGCCAGGAGACTATTTTTATAAAAGAATCTGCATGAGAGTTCAGACCATGGGAGGATGGTTTAACACTGACAGCGCACTATCGCTGCACCTGCGCACCAAGGTGTATAGAGTAGATGTGGTAGCAAATCCATATTTACATTTAGAAACACACACACAGTTAAAATGGCTTTTGCTACTGTGATTAGCTAGCAAACATGCATTTACAAATAAATGTCTTGCTAAAATGGAAACAACTCAGTACATTAAACTCTGTGATAAACTGTGTAGAACTCATATTTGTACTAATTTCTGTAGCCACAACCACAGCATTGGTTACTTTTTGGATATTTGAGTATACTCAGCTTTGGCATTTCTAAGTATACTATATTGGGACACACCTGTTTTATAGGGTTTGGGCTAGATCTCTTCCAGTGAAGGGCTTAATCTTAATGCTTCAGCAGACCAAGACATTCTGGACAACACCATGTTTCCAACTTTGTGGACACAGTTTGGGGAAGACCCTTTTCTATTCCAGCATGACTGTGTCCCAGTGCACAAAGCGAGCTCCATAAAGGCGTGGCTGTTGGATGTGGAAGAACTTGACTGTCGCGCACAGAGCCCTGACCTCAAACCTCAGGATGCTGCTTACTTTATTTATTGGATGTAATAAACTGTGGGTCAATACAGGCAACATTACATCCACCAAAGTGTGTTAAATGTTTATTATTCTTATCATTAAACAATATTTAACTGAAAACATTATCTTCAATTTTTTTTTTTTTTTACTGCATGTGAATTAAATACGTACACAACAGCTACTGCATAGACAGAGGAAACAGAAAACTGTAGACACTGATAAATCAGAAACAATGTTTACAGATCACATTTTTCAATGCTGCCGTTTTCCCAAGTGTCGATATTTTTGTTCTTTTTCTTGTGAAACACCTTTCCGTCTGGGTGCTCTATCCATCTCAACATGCTCTCTTCCATCCCCTGCTCCTTCAGTGCCTGCTGGATCTGAGGAACAGAAGGAGGCCTCTGTTACTAACCGTCATCAGCTGTAGCCACGGTTCCTTCAAAGGTTCTTCAGTACTCTTTCACTACTAAAAGGCCTTAAACGTATTAAATTGGCGCATATTCAGATTGGTTATGTCTTACAAGTTTTTAGTAGGGCTGGGGAAGTTAGTGCGTTATTATTGCGTTAATGCATTATTTACTTAACACCGATTTTATCACACACGAGCGCCGTTTTTTTATTACTATTATTTGGAAAGTTCTTTTTTTTTGTGCTTGACCACTTCACCTCACTCTAACAGGGACACTCGCTACTGAACATAGACTGTTTACGCTGCTCTCTGATGAATTGAAAATGTTTCTGCTGGTACCTGTTCAGAGAAAAAAAAAAGAAAACAGATTTATGAATAGTAACTTGCTGTTGCTCGGGAGGTGCCTGTTATTGTAGTTTTTCTCATGTAGCAATACTTTTAAAAGAAAAGTGAGCAATACACTATTTTTGAATTCATTGCTGTAATTTGCGAAAAGCAATGCATTTAATCACAATTCAAAATATGAATTGTTGCCCAGCCTTCGTTTCCAGCCACGTCATTGTGAAGAATTGCACTAGTCTTCCAGACTGAGGAAGAAGTATTACTTCTGATAAGGCTGCATCATTATTTTATATTATTCTATGTTATTTTGTATTCTATTCCCTTAAAGCACATTGGAAGACCTTTGTGTATGATAATGACTTGCCAGCTTACTAGTTCATCTTTTCACAGACATGGACAGAAGCAAGTTTTAACAACAAATGGCTTGAGAATCACCATTACTTGGGTTTTTAAGGACAGATACGACCCCCCTATTGATAAAATCGCCACTACAGTGCCTTACAAATCCCAATTTAACCTCTGCTTGTGGTTGTTAAAGCCAGTGCCTTGCTAAAGTATGCATTTCTATTGCAAGTGAGGTCTTACATTTCATTTAAAGTGGTCTTGAAAAGTTCTCTAGAAACCCGGATCAAAGCCACATTCTCTTTCTGTAGTGGTCTACACTTCCTAACAGTCTCCATTATTAAAATCTCCATGTCTCGCTGCTTTTGAGAGGTGAGGGCTGTGTCTGTGGAACTGCTCCATAATGACGGGAGGGACGCTCACCTTGTCCAAGATTGTCGCCTTCACTGCAGGATCATTCACGTCTCGGTCAGACTGCACCACTACACTCACAGTTTGTTTCTTCGACTCTTTTGCGACTGGAGGACAGACCAACAGACAGACAGACATGAGGGCCCCCACAGATAGGATTTGTCTTCTGAATCAAATACATGTTCAAAATCAGCAAAATTGAACTCACTAGTCTGACAGAAGAACGCACGTCGGAAGGAGCAGGTGCCGTCGTTAAACCAGCCATCTGTAGGACCAACAAACACAGTATCATCCACAAAACCACAGTTCTCTTTCCCCCCAACATTATTGGGTTGGTTTGTATTCCACCTGATAGTAGAAACGCTGGCCTGGTCAGACCACTTCCATGAGTCTCTGTACAAGCCAAACCAAGTTGTAGAATTTGGCACTCTTGGCGTTATGGCGCTATTGTCTGCGTCGTTTGATGGGCAGGCCAGGTCGGTGTATTTCAGTCTGCAGTACTTCTGAGCCTCCAGCCACGTTCTTCCAAAGTCATAGACGGGAACGAACCTTGTTGCATCAGTTTTCGTTTCTATGAGAATTAAAACACAGTTTTTCACAGTGATTTATGTTGATTCGTTCATTGTACAGGATGGTACGTTACATAACCTAAAATGCTGGGACCTGACCATTACACCAACAGCGACTTTATTGACATTGCATTCAAATACACAGACTTTAATATGGAGTTGATCCTTCCTTTGCAGCTATTACTGCTTTATGGAGCTTGCTTTGTGCACTGGTTCAGTCATGCTGGAATAGAAAAGGTTCTTCCCCAAACGGTGTCCACAACTTGAAAGCATGGTGTTGTCCATAATGGCATTAAGATTGTCTTTCACTGGAAGTAAGGGGCCTAGCCTAAACCTTGAAATACACTACAGTAACCCCCAGCTTTTCACAGGGGTTACGTTCCAAGAGCACCCACGTATAGTGAAAAACCGCATTGTTGTGGTGTGGTAACAAAAATCCCTAAAAATGCCTATTTTCCTAGTAAACCCTAAATATGCCCCCAAATATGCTCCCAAAACACTTTAATATCATTTTAAACTCACTACCCTTAAAGAAAATGTAAATATAAAACCGTATTCGTACTGTACAGTTTACGCTGAACTCCTGCAGTGCTAGAATGTAATTTTACCCCTTTATAGACTGCACTGTAATTCATGTACGTGCATTTTCTTTGGTATGCACTGTCGATTTCTTTGGTATAAGCAGGTAAATACAGTGAAAAATTCATTTAATTGACTAAAAAAAATACAGAGCCTTAATAACAAAACAGAGAGCACTGGAGACGCTCCACGGGGGAAATTCTGGTCACAGGGCTGCAGCCAATCAGCAGCAAGGAGAAATAAATAATGTTCTCGGATTGGTTAATTTCAAACCTCCCGCCTCTGAGTACAGCAGTATTTCAGCATCCCAAGACGCGTTTTCTTTGTGTTCTCTCGTACCAAAACATTTATAGTTACTTTTAATATAGGAATGTAGCTGAATTTACGTTCATATTTATGCAAATTTGTCTTAATGATTTAGCACTGAAATGCATGAAAAATTATATAGTGCCACGCCTCATCTGCCACGCCCCCTCGTCCTCATGCAGGGGATGAGGGGGTGTGGTGGACGAGGCTCGGACGTCACAAAAGCAAAAAAAAAATGCGGAGGATATCTGCAGTTTCCGCGTTAGTCTGGGGATTTCCGTGTACAATCATCAGTTAGGTTCTCAGAAAAAATCCGCGTTAGACTGATTCTGCGACTCCTGATCCGCATAAAAGCAGAGGGTTACTGTATATACTTTTGTCTTTCGAATACTTTTGTCCAGATAGCCCATATATATATTCATAAATATTAAAAACTCTTTTGTCAATAAATGTCTAGCGAGCATTAGTGCAGGGTAGGTGGATTTAAGCAACATAAATCATGAGAGACACATCACATACCCAAAAAGTGTGATTTGCTTTACTAAATGTCCCCTTTGTTTTCTTGCAGTTTCTTTTTCCCCATTGAAATAGAGGGTATTAAAATATGTCTCACCATCATAGCATAAGAAGGCAAATTTAACTGAACAAGGGGCATCCCTCCACAGTCCGTCTTGACCTATGAGGCCACACTCCTCATGTCCATTTCGGTTGTCTGGCTCTCTGTAAGCCCACTTCTTTTCAGTTCCCAGTGGGCTATCCTTGTATGACCAACGCCAACTTTCAATGTCATTGTACAGGCCAACCCAAGCTTCGGCCATAAACGAGTTCTTCTTTGCTTTTGATAATAGACGTGTCATTTCAATGTTAGTTTCAATGACGGCCAGGTCAGCATAGTGGAGCCTGCAGAATGTTTGAGCATCTGTCCAGTTCTTCAGATCCTGAATAAGATGGTATTGACGTACGTGAGACAGGATGATTGGAAGAAGTCCTGTGGGAAAGGACACACAGTCTCATATCATCGAGCTGTAAATGTTTTCTGAACATTCAAGACAGTGACTCTTCAGTCTTCATA
>JBBPCX010082062.1:0-27822 GCA_037974365.1 Hydrocynus forskahlii
AAGCAGTGGTCACGATCTGTTGGTGGCCCAGTTGGAGACCTACCTGGATGGTGAGACGGGAAACGGTCGGTAGGCAGTTTATAATAAGCCTATAATCATAGTTAAAATAACAACAGCGCCACATTTGGCCAACAATTATCCATAGTGATCTCAACTAACCTTAACATAAACCACAAATGAATTATCGACAACAATAAAAATATGCTCCCCACACTGGGAACAGGAAAGAATCAAAATATAAAGCAATTTGTTGTTATTATATAGTTTAAGATCTTATCAACTACATGAATTCCGTGCTGTGAATCCTCTCTCTTCCGTCTGAATGATTCAGAATCATGTGCGCTCTAAAGCATCGCATTCTTAAAGGGGCAGAACCCAAACCCCCCCATGGATCGCCTTGAGTGTTCTCATTTTTTCATTTTGTTCTTCTTAAAGCCCTGTATTTTTATTACTGTAAATTAAAATTATTTATTACTGTATTTACCCTACTTATACCAAAGAAAACGACTATATAGGGGTAATATTGGTATTTTACATTCTAGCATTGCAGGAGTTCAGTGTTACATTTTAGGGAAATGAGGTTAAAATGAAATTAAAGTGTTTTGGGAGCATATTTGTGTGCATATTTAGGGTTTACACTATAAAAATGGGTATATTTTTGGCATTTTTTACCATATCACAACAACACAGGTTTTTCACTACACACAGGTGCTCTTGGAACATAACCCCCACGAATAGCACAGTAAACCCGGCTTCAGTCTCTCACAAATTTATTCTGAGAACTAATAATTGTTTGCAGAAACCCCCATACATGCTCGGCTGCAGATATCCTCCGCATATTTTTTTTGCTTTTGTGTCCGGGCCTCGTCCACCACACCCCTTGTGTTCTGACTGGGTGGTTTATGTTTGGGCGGGGTGGTTAGCAAGACAATCAGACACACCTGAACGGAATGAGCCTCCCTGCTCAGCATCTGATTGCCCTTCTAAGACCATGCCAAAACATAACCCAGCACGAGGATGAGGGGGCGTGGCGGACAAGGCCCGAAGTCACAGTTACCTGTACTCAGAGAGCCAATCTGAGAACCTTATTTATGTCTCCTTGCTGCTGCCCTGTGATGCATCTGTGGCAACTGCAGTCCAGAATTCCTCCCCTGGAGCATCCTGAGGGATTAGATAATTAAGGATTAGGGATTAAGTAATAATGGTGTTGGTGTGTCTGTGGGGTGCACTCTATATAAGAATGCATGTGTTCAGTTTGTCTTTGTCTGTCATCCCTCACGCTTCCCTTACGGAGTACTAGTTGTTTGTTTTTACCTCACAGGATGCTTCTATAAGACTACATTTGAAACAATGTTTCACCAAGAAAAATAATACGAAAAAATCTTCCTAACTATCACTTTTTTATTGGTGTGAAACAAAAAAATGCTCATAAAAATAAGGTTGCTCTCCTAATTTCAGTTCCTCAATAGCATTAGTTTATACAGCTCTGGTAAAAACGTGAAACAGCGCCATCCCCAACAGCGGTGAAACAGAGAATTTCAGTGAAACATGTTTCACTAGCGGTAAATAAGTCCCACCCATGAAAAAAGTGACTGCCTGCTGTGATAGGGTAGTTCTCCATTTCAAAATGACTGACCTAACACTGTGGCCAATCACTGCCTTTGAAATAATGTTTCACTTCAATGAAAGGATTAACATCGTTGAAAAGAAACTGGTGAAATCCTTGGGAAAAAATCCCTGCTGGTATGAAAGAGTGATTAACAACTTCACCAAGAAGACCAGGAGAGTAAAATTAATTAATAAGGTGAGAAAGAGGTTAGATATGTTTTCTTGGGATTTAGAAATATTGTTAATTATGTACTGTTGAAATAAACATTACTATTACATGTTAGAGAATATACATCAAAATGTGAGGCAGCAAAAGCAGAACATGGAGGTGAATTACTTAGAGCAAGAAAATCAAGCTGCCCAGGGTGCACGGCGAGGTATTGAGTTTGTTTCACGGTGCGCGCCGAGGATGAAGGGTGGTTTGTTTCACCAAAAATATTGGAGCCACCACTGGTTTGCCTTCAGTTTTGTTGCTCAAGCCTTTTGAGTTTTGTTTTGTGTTTCAATAAAACCCCATCATGAGAAATGGAAATCCGCGTCTGCGCCTCCATTTCAGACTGGTGCTACCTGTATGTGACAGAATGACAGACCTCATACCGAGGCACAGCGGATTTCCCCATGAGCATGTGGGACGTGGCAGGCTGGTCTGTGGGGGAGGCAGACTAGTCCCGGCAGCAGGAAGAACCGGTGAGAACGAGCCGGTTCTTGATCACTGAGCCCCAGGTCCAGTGTCCGTGGCTGCTGCCCCAGATCCAGTGTCTGCCACTGCAGCACTTGCTCCAGTTCTGGATGTCAATTCCTGACACTGAGGCCCCAGCTCCTACTCCTGTTCTCAGCGCTGAGGCCCCAGCTCCGGCCCTATTCCTGCCCCTGATCCTGATGCTGTAGCCACAGCCTCTGTTTCTGCACGGGTCCGCTCTTGCCGCCACCTCTCCCACTGCCACCTTGGAGGGGGTTGGGCCCCCTGGCGTTCTGGTGACACGCCGACGGAGGACCGGGGAGCTCCCCCAGACTGCATGAATTACAGTGCAGTCTATATAGGGGTAATGTTGTATTTTACATTCTAGCACTGCGGGAGGTCAGTGTACACTGTACAGTATGAATACGGTTTGTCTTTACATTTTCTTTAAGGGTAATGTATTAAACTGAGTTTAAAATGAAATTAAAGTGTTTTGGGATCATATTTGGCAGCATATTTAGGATTTAAAAATAGATTTTTAGGCATTTTTAACAACATCAAAACATCACAGTTTTTCACTCTACATGGGTGCTCTTGGAACGGTTTACTGTGCATATATATATATATATATATTTATAAATAGATAAAAATAATCCACCCTGTGTGTTGTTTTTATCATTGTCTATTTTATGTAATGAGAATCACAATTAATTAAGTTGTGTATCTTCTTTAAATATATGTAATGGCTGTATCACCTCAAAATAAACAAAAATAAGATTACAATTACAATCAGTGCTTAGAGCTCAACATGGCAGGCACAAAACAAGTATGCGTTTGGATATTCCAGGGATTCCTCCACCCCTCTCTACGGCGGATATTATTACAGTAGGCACCTTCCTGGAGTGGAGGCAACCCTGGCTCAGTCAAGCTGAATATCGCTGAATATGTTCTACAACACCATGACATTTAATCTGCCTACTAAGAAAGCAAAACATCAGCAGAAAAGATTTCCATTATTTCAGCTCTTTTTAATAAATACAGTTATATATTCTGTGTAATCTATCAACAATGTCATTGTACAGACATGACTTAAAGGGTCCATATTATGAAAAACAGAATTCTCTTTGTTTCAAATAAATTCGTTTATAGTATATGAACATTGTATTGTAATGAACTGCGTCAGTGCCAGTCTTCATCGTCCATGTCCTCGTCCTCATCTGAGGAGTCTTGCTCTGTGTGGCTCTTCATGTGAGTGCTGCAGTTCTTCACATAATAATACACCCTGCAAAGAGCACACACAACACACTCCGGTTATACAGGCACAGGAGAATAGCTTGAGAGCAATTCAGAATGATATTTTATTTTTTTGAGAGATGATGGACAGTAAAATTTATTCATGTAGAACAAACGGGTTTGAATAAATGTCTTCATTAATGGCATGGTGTGTGTGGTGGTCTTTTTGTTGCTTTATCCCAATATATGTTCTAAAGTCTTTTTTTCTCCATCTACTAATATCACTACACACAATTAAAATATTTTGGTTAAACTTCCTAAAACTTGCTGTCAGTAAACACAGTCCCATGAAGTATTTGCCCCATTCCAGATACCCTTTATTTATCCCACAGGTGGGAAATTTGCATTGTTATGGCAGCAATAATAAAAAAAAGAACAAGTGAAGAACAAAAGAGCAGCATAGCCAATAGAATAATAATTAGATTTTTTCCATTACTTTATATGTCATAGTGCACAATTTTAGATCTGTTAGACTAGATCTATTTTGCTAAAGAATACCTTGTCTGACACAAAACACATTTATTAGGTTTTTTTAATGTAAAAAAGTAACAGCTCGATTAGAAATTCAACACAAGCCAGGCTTGAATGCAGCTGCCCCTGGACAGACCAGTGCGAGGTGTAACTTTTTTTGACACCACTTCTTTGAGCATATACTGTATTTCACAAAGAAACGTCACATCAGTGTTTAAATGTTGTGGTGGTAGTAGTGTGGTGTGGGGATGTTTTGCGGCAACAGAAATATGAGTTCTGTTCTGTATCAAAGAACTCATCTATTTATCTGTCAATGAGCTGAAGTTCAGATGCAGCAAGACAACGATCCAAAACAGAAAAGAACATTCACATAATAATAATAATAATAATTATAATAATAATAATTATAATAATAATTATTATTATTATACATTTTATTTATATAGCACTTTACATTTTACAAAAAATCTCGAAGTGCATACAGACAGTGAAAATAACATTATATTAAAAGACAGCATAAAAACCAAGAGGAGTAAAAACATTAAACATTAAAAAACAGCAAGCAATCATTAAAAACATTGGCCAGGAGAAATGGTGGTGCAACAGAGAGGGAGAGTGTGGGCCGGAGTTTAGCAATATTTCTGAACTGCAGTAAAGATAGTTTGCAGTTTGCAATTCACCACTCTTTGGAGAGAATCTCTACAGTTCAGTGTGGTAGATGGTTAAACATGGTGGCATGTTGTCTTTCGTGATTTGTGAATTCAGATGACTTCATTCCCCACCCCTAAATGTGCTGGTATTAAAATTTCATCAAACGCAAATAATAATTTTTTTTGCCATATAAACAGATCCAGTCAGGCTCACATTCATCAGTCTGAGTTGTGATTTTTTTCACAAATATATAGGCACACAGATCACCACTGAATTAACTTTTTGGCCACTTATAGCAATATATATAGCAATATATGGGCTACATCACAAACCAGTGGCCAAAACACTCAAAAAAGTAACCCAGATGGGCCAAACTAGGCTCAAATTAATCAATCTTATTTGTGAATTTTTTTCACAAATCTAAAATGTTCAGTCTGGCATAGATCACTGTGTGTATCGGGCCAGTAGTGGGGAAAAGCAGTGTTTTACACATAAACCTTACCAACAATGAAAATACACTCATAAACCACAGTATCCATATTTGGGTTTGACAAAACATGATTTGTGAAATCTTTCACAACTATATAGGCACAGATATTATAACTGAATTAACTGTTTGGCCACTTGCTATAGCAATATGTAGTTTACATCACAAACCAGTTTTCCAAAACACACAAAAAAGTAACCCAGTTGGGCCAAACTAGGCTCAAATTGATCAGTCTTATATGTGATTTTTTTTCCATAAACAACATCCTGAGAAAATAGAGATTTGTTATTATTTGCGTTTGACAATAAAAATACAAATTTTAATACAAGCACATTTAGGGGTGGGGAATGAGTTGAGGATCAAATATAACGCCAACGTTGGTGACTGTTTTAGAAAGGGAAATGTTGACCAGGAGAAAGAGATTTTTTGTTGCTGAATTTGGTGTGGAGTGCCAATTGTGTAAGTGCCAAAAATGTCTGAAATGAAACAAAATTAATGTTTTGGAGTGAGCTAGTCAAAGTTTGGACTTTGAGCCCAGCAGGGTCTCAAGAGTTCATGGTCGAAAACTAAGCAGCATATCTGAAATAAAGAAGCTCTGCAAAGATAATGGGGCTCATGCAATCCGTTGCTAGTTTACGGAAAATTGTGTATGTACTACAAATAACGCTTTATATTGATTTGTGCTACACAAGACTCATTTAGCCTATATTATTCTGAAAATCTAAAACAGTGTGACTGGCAGTTTCAGAGAAAATCAGGAAGGGGACAAATACTTTTTCACAGTACTGCATGTTGTGTTGTCTCAGTTGTTGAAACTCAATCCTTCGTGTGTGTATGTGCAAAAAGTAGTACAGAATGCAACAAAAAGGTAAGTCATCCAAAAAAAAATATTTTACACAGAAAGCCTTCAGTTTCCCAAATTTGAACTTTTATAAGTCATTGTTACTATATGGTAATGTGATGCAGTAAATTGTTACAAAAATACATCACATTTCTGCATGCTTTCATATGTGCCGTAATATATGTGGCATTTTGACTGTGTCAGTGATGGGTATGTTGTTTATTATTTGCAATATGATAAACATTAACAGTGTTATTCCTGTAGGGCAACCTTCCTGCATTAATGAAACATATTTTAACCAAACCAGAGGAAAAAAGAGCTGAAATGTCAGTTCACCTGCTGATGTGAATTGTTAATTGCGCTGTCCTGTCAATGCAGTCCATATGGAAACTAAACTACAGAGGGATAAAAGAGAGGTTAAAAGAGAGGTTAGAGATTAATTGTTGTTGGTACTTAAAAATACATTGCATTACTTTCTAAATTAAAAAAGGAAAACATTCTCTACATTCTTTTTAATGCAGCATTGTTGTGGAGATAATATATATAAAAAAACCCAAAACAAAATAAAGGTTATGTGGATATATATGGGTATATTGTAAACAAGACTTTATTAAATTAAACATAACATTAAATAAACATGAGCAAGAGGAGAACACTGACTGGGCTAAAAAAGGGGCCAAAGCAAAGCAAACTCGGTATTTATTCTAAAAGAGGATCGTGAACACCTTAGGACAGGAAAGGCCCTGAACTACAAACTACCCCTGACTTAAAAAGCACTGCTCGCTCTCTCCTGTCCATGCAGTCCATGTGGAACAAAAATGTTTAGAAATACCTGTCTATTCAGCCTACAGCAGAGCAGCTGTATATTTCAGTCTTAACAAAAACAGCCTTATTTAGTTCTAAAGGAAAAAGAGGGGTTGGGAAGTAGCGGATTTCAAGCACTTGAGGGGGTCCTGAAGGGGGTCACAAACTATCTGAAGGTCACCATTGTTTCTGCATTGTTTCATGCAGAAATGTCTGTGTTCTCTTTTTTTGCAGAAAAACATATCAGACGATGGTACGGCAAAAGCAAACACACTTTTCTGCCATCAGGGGACTCAAGCTCTGGAGGAGAGTAATGAGGAAGCCACAGGTATTCCAGCGACTCTCCAATCTCTGCTGTTCAGTCTATGTGCCCAGGTTGTGTTTTATCATAAAACAGCCACGCCAGCTTCATTTCCAAGAATTCACCTTCTGCAAAACCATTAGCCAAACTATTTGTGGTGATAGCAAACAATTTAGGTGACTGGACTGTCATAGAATCCGCAACCTACAGCAACATGAACAGGTAAAGCCGGTTTTGCTTTGCATAAATATTGATTTTACATTATTTCCAAATATTTGGACTTTGCTTTCTTTTTTCTCTTAAGTTCCTAGTTTAAATGTGCTGTTTGTGGTGTCAAAAGCCAACACATTTACATGTCTGGCCTACAGCAGTTTAGCCCCCCTACTCACAATGAAGTCATAAGGAGTGCTTCAGCCAAACTAGTAAATGAGGTGCAATTCAACGTAGCCAATCATTTACAATTACACACATTTACAGGACTTAAAAAGTACAAACAATTAAAACATTTTCATTCCAGATCTTTGATGGTAAGAATTAATAGTAAGGTGTCATCTACACTACATTAGTTCATGTTTGGAGAGGGCTCAAATACATTTTGGGGGGGTTTTATGATTCATAAACAGTCCTAATTCCGTTTGTGACCCATTTCCAACCTCCCTTTCTCTATTTTTGTTACTGTGACTCAGAAAAAAGTTTTGACCATTCTAGTTGAATACAAGATTGCAGTGCCAATTGTCACAATATGTAAATTACTTCCCTTCTTATTGGCTGCCCTGTATTGTTCCTTACTCAAGAAGCACTCCTTATAACTTAACTGTATGTGGGTGGGGCTAAACTGTTGTAGTCTGAGTAGACATATATATATGTAAATGTTTTGGTTTATGATACTACAGACCATGAATAAAGAACAGACTGCTTTTTGTTGCTTAGTTTCTGTACATAGACTGTGGAGTGGATATTTTAAGACAAAAGAGACTAAACGCACTCTGTTTAGAGACTAAAGACTAAAGTACTCTTTTTATTTAAAAAATGAAACAGACCCTTTAATTATGCTAACATCTGATTTTTTCTTTAAAGATCCGGCTGGCATTTCTCTGATTTTACTTATTTTATTATTCATTTTATTTAAGATATCTTTTTGAGGTTTTAGTCACAGCCATTTCTACCTACTAGCCAGGTCTTAGCTCATCACACAAGCTACCAAGCCAGGAGGCTGAAGCCTAGCTGGTCTAGTGCCCAGTATCAGGGTCAACACTTACGAGACCCAACACCTCTATTTTTAAGGGTGTATGTATTTAAGAACAGAAATGTCTCCTTATTTTTTAACCTAAAGAAAACTTAGTCCTGCTCAGCCAGATGGTTCTTCCGTTCCTCTGTAATTCCTGCACTATCCAACCTGGTGAATTTTGATACTACTAATACTGTCTGTGCTTTCACTGTGTAGGGAGAGTGCTCTTGATTTCTCTCAGTGTAGAATGAAATGCTAAATTTCTCCCAGGTCGCGTAGACAGAACTGAGCAGTTAGGGGCTTTCTCCGAGTGCACTATGTGGGAGTGGGGTAGAAAAGATGATGAATATCTTCAGATGAAAAAGAAGACACGTGTTAGCCTTTAGCAGCAGAAGATGGAGCTGTTAAGTGAGTTGGAAGCAGGTCATTTGGAGAACAGCTTTGACCTATGCTGAGATCACACACACACACACACACACATCGGCTGTGTATTGCTACTGTCATGATCTCTGTACTTTGAAGGCATACCTCAGATATTCACCCACACAAGTAACAAATGACAAATCAGGTTTTTCCAAAAATTATTTGATGGAAAAGTCACACCATCAGGTGAGTTCAGGTTTTTTTTTTCATATTCATACAAAAATAAGGGAAGACCCTCTAAGGGAAGATATTTGGCCAAAACTATGTGCTGCATTTCCCAGTGGGTTTATAGAGAGATTTTTGCCAGTTAAGCTTCTCCAGCATCCCAACAGAAGGAGACAATTAATCTGCAACTAAAAGATCCTAAATTATAGTAAAGGTGATATACTATATAGATTATAGTTACTAATTATTACTAATAATCCAGTAAAGTTAATTTATAATGCAAAAAATTGTTGGTCAGGTACCTTATGCAGTATTTGAATGCCTTTGTTACATCTTCACCAAAATGTTGTTGCATGATTATATTATGTTACTTATTTATTCATGACTGATTTTTAAAGATAAAAGTTTAGCCCATTAAGTAGCAAATATTAATGGATATACTGCTAAGAGCTGTAAATATGCTGTTTGTGTTTTCATTTGGCGCTCTCAGAGTGAGCATTGAGTTTAAAAAAAGACCAATGAAAACTGACAAAAAAAGAATACATCGGAATTTTTGAAGATAATGTTTCTTTGAGTTTCTGGAATTAAACCCTCTATGCTACCACACATGCAGGTGAGTCTGGACCCTCTGCTTTATCTTTCCTCTTACAGTTCCGTGTAAGAATGAGGGGCAGGAGGCCATGTCCCTGGCTGGACCAGAGGAGACCCCACGTGCCCCCCATGGAGGAGTGATATGTGCAGATTTGGCCCCGCACAGGGTGAAGGAGGTGACACTGAAGACTGGACTTGAACCATCGGCCAAGGAGGACGCCTCCACCTCCCAGCTGGAGAGGTGAGGAGCTGAATCGAAATTGTCAGGATGAAAGCAGTCGTGTGGGACTGTTTTCCCCAAATCCCCATGCTGCAGAACCTCAGGGCCGAGGAGCTTTACTTCTCTCTCCTGATCAAACACACTCCATTCATCTCACCAGCTACTAATCAGGCTCTTCATTTCTCCTGTCAGGAGCGTTAGAGCAGGGGAAATCTCCCACAGACAGGATTTATAAAAGCTGCACTACTAAATCTACCACACCAGCTTTGCTTTGAACACTTATTAAAGACACTATATATATGCCTGATCCATTTTGTTATTCTGCAGTTAAAGAAGGCAAGTTTTTTTGCAGAATTATCAAACATTCATAGAATTAATGAACTGTGTGCAAATGTTCATAGTTCTATTCTCTTCAGTACACTATACACTAACAGAGCACTCCATATTCTACAGTATAATTAGCAGAAACCAGATAGATAAGTCTATTCATTCAGTTATTAATCAATTAATTCAGTCATTAATTGTTGGCATTGGTAAAACTGTGTAAAAGTACCTATAATACACCTGATCAAATTTTTCTTATTTCCCTCTGAGATTTGGTTAGGCCTTTCGTGTGATTTTCCATTTGTTTGTTAATCCATCATGTCTTTAAGCTGCTTATGCTTAGCCAGGGTGATGGTGGTCATTTGGGGTTGGGGGGTGGGTGGAGTCTGGGTCGCAGAAAGAAGGCGTACATCCTGAATAGGTCACCAAAGCCCAATGTGCTGCTAGACCCACTACAAACTTCAGTTTTTCAGGCTACACACTTTCCATTCAGTCAAACAGAGCAGAGCCAGCCTTTAAAGACTTTCTGACCTCAACATAAAGTCCAACTGATGATGGAAACAATTTCCAGTGTTTTTCAACTTGCAATTTATTCATCTTTCATTGGAAGAGAATTCTCTTTGGATCAAAGTAAACTGATTTAATAAGTCAGGGAAGTACTTTCTTGGGAGGCATGTTGGGTAGTGGTGTCATCTCTCACCAAGAAGGTCCTGGGTATGATTCCCAGCTAGGGTGGCCTAACTGTGTGGAGTCCAAATACATGCACATCCGGTGGACTGGAGATGCTAAATTACCCCTAGGTGTGAGTGTGAATATGTTTGTGTGTCTGCCCTTTGATGGACTGGTGACTTGTCCAGGGTTTTTTTGTCTTTTTTCCTGTGGGATAGGCTCCAGCATCCCCAGCACCCTGATTAAGGATAAGCAGTTCAGAGAATAAAATAAGTACTTTTATGCAAATCAGTTACTTAAAGATAACTCATGTATTTTATGTTGACAATTTCAGTCACATTTTTGGAGTGTAACCTTCTCTGTTAGGTTGGCCGCTAATCTGGGTTGTAGTCTTTTTAGCCCAAACTGGGGAATTTTATGGAAAATATGTTTTAAATAATGTACTGTAATCATGTCTTATACTATTGTATGCCTTATCTTCAGCATATTGAGTAGATTAAATGAAAGAAATGGAAACAAAGGTTTTACTGTGACAGGTTGCAAAATGCCTAAAGATAGATTAAGATGTTCCAACCACTCAGCATTCATCACCGCCTGATCATCTGGAATCATCTGCACCAGTTTCTTCACTGATTTAGGATTTAAGTTTGATGTGCTTTGTTCTGCTTGAATGCTTCAGATGTAGGTCACCCTTTAGCCTCTTAAACTGGTCAGGTTCAGGGACTGGACTGAAAATGAGAGTCTTTGAAAGTCCTTCAGGAAGCCTGAAGTGCTGTTCCTTAAAACTACAAGTCTGGCTCTTTGGAAGATATGAAGACATGACAAGTGGCTCAAAACTTTTGCACAGTAGTGTAATTATCCCTCAAACTGATCTCACATTACTTCAAAGAAAACCAGGCTCCACCATTTTACGCTAGGGAGTGACTACCCTCCACCCCCATACATGCATAATGTTTATTCATGTAGAACATAATTGTCAGCACATATTGGAGGAGTCTTTGTCAATTTCATCCATTACAGAAAAATAATAAAATGACCTTGTACAGAAAATCCTAATTAAAACACTGCATGCTAATCACTCATTCTGACATTTGGAGGATATCGTGAGCAATGTTCACTCGTTATTTCATGGACAGAACAGCTCATTATTAGGCCTGGCATATGAAAACCCACTCCATGTCATGACATGAATGTATGCTTGAGAGTAAATCATAAACCTGGATCTTTTCATGTCCACAATGAAAGGCTTTGAAGAGGCACAGGCTCTCAACAAGATTGCGAGAGCTGCACGTTCATTTGATCTATTACTGAAGCCTGTGGAAGATCTAGAGCAACAAAGGGCTCTTAGACAAATGATGTGGTGTTCTTGCTGCCATGATATTGAGCAAGGTCACATTTACTGTGTATTTCTATGTATTTCTGTGTTCTCCTCACATCACTTTCAGGATTAAATGACATTTGTTCATCTAGGTCAAGGACACCCAGAATCATGAGAAAATGCTCAAGATCCTGCCTCAGTTGTAGAGGTCTAAGAAAAATATGGTACTGAAAAGTGGTGTCCAATTCTGGTTTTGAAGGTCTATGACCCTGCAGAGTTTAGGTAGTACCTTAATTTAGTCCAGATAAAGAAGGCCTCCAGGGTGGTAGATCCAAAGGACCAGTACCAGGAACCCCTACCTTGTAGAACCCTATGTTAGGTTTCACTTTAAAAAGATTCTGCACACTCAAACATCTCAAACGTTGTTCAAAAACCAAAAGTGGATCCTTTAAACTCTCTCTAAATAATCCTTTTTGGCAGCTTTATTCTTAAGGATATATGTGGACTCCATAATCATGAGGACAGGATTAAATCAGTAATTGATTTAAAAGAGCAAATAAACAAACAAACAAACAAACAAACAAATGTTGTAATGTGGTAATAAATCACTAATCCTAATATTGGATCGAAAATTCAGTGAACATAAATAGCTAGATGCATTTCTGCAAGAATATGCTAAATGTGTCAGATAGATGGGAGAACACGAACATATCTGTCCAGTAGAGTTCGCCCGTGTAGGGTGAGGGCAGAGCCCAAGCGCAGATAGAAGCGAGAGGGCTAGTTTAATCACGCTCTTTCATCTGTAAATGCTCTGAACACAGAGTTAGATTCCCACCGGAATCAACGTTCACTCTCATGCACAATGAAGTGAGTACTCATGTGAACCCTGAGTAGATACGGCAGGGCGAGGGTGAAGACTGTTTCCTGTTTATATACTAGGTGACACACTAATTTCCTGTGACCTTGGCGTGTCACCTGACCTGTGCATGTGACAAAATGTTTTCTATTAAACCAGTGTTTAGAGACACTCTAACTTTTAATGGCAACAAAAAAATCTCCCAACATGGATTTGAACCTTCTGATTCTCTTCATTCAAGGGTTTGGCACTCAACTGTTGAACCACCAGGGGACAGTAACTCACTAGCTCTGACCAGTTATGATTAAGGACAGCTAAATCTGTAGCCATGTTCACAGGCTTGTTATTTTTAATTAAACCACAACAAACACATGTCCCCTTTCCGTCATAACGTCACAGACTCTCTCAGACAAATAGTTTGAAGGCGACTCGACCATCCGCTTTCCATCCCCATACTGACTTGACCACGAAAAAACTAATTTTCGAATGATCAATACTCAGCCCCTGATCAGCTGTTCAAAAATATGAAAACAATGTTTTATTTCAGAGATGCTTTTACTACAGGCTCAGCCCTGAAATGTAAAGCTGTTACTTTCACCTGTTAAAACAAAGAGTTTGATGATTGGTTGAGCTGCATTTGGACAGCTGCTGCCCAGCTCACTAACTGACCACTGAATCTGATTAACTAAAGCTCCTGTCTGGTTTTATTGAATTTAATCTAATAATCATTTACTACCAACTGTACACCAAAATAATATTATGACCCTACAGTGACGGAAGTCATGCCTGTCATGCCTACCAAGGCAAGCTGGCTTGGTTCAGACAGTAATGATGGCAAAGACAACATTGGCAATTACATTTCAAAGCTGAAACTTGTCATATCATGATGGTCTAGTTGTTTAGTTTGTTATTTTATTAGATCAGTGGAATGGAAAATAATCCTCTGCAATATAATTTTGGGAAAATTTTTCTTGCTATAATGTTGGACATGAATTAGGAATCTCATATCCCAGTACCTCCTCCAGAAAAATATGTATTTCATTCCAGAACAGTGGTATCTTTCCTCAAGAAAATATACATATGATGTGCCTCTAAAAGTCTCCAACAGGTTTACTGTTCTAAATACATAGAACAGTATTCAGGGCTAATGAAGAATCAAATCAAATTCTTCCTTGGCAGATGGCTTGAAAAGATACAGGTTGTGCCATATTTATTTATATTTACCTCACTTTGCTATTTTGTTTTTACTGCAACATTACATTGTATATTTAAATATGTATGTATTTATTTATTTATTTTTAACTTAAAACTGGTTGAAAAGAGCTAAATGAGGTTTGAATTCCAGCTAGGAGATGAGTCCAGTTTACCAAGTGGTAATTGTTCATGAAAAGACATTTTTCTTCTGTATGCTGTTAATTAGTAGTATGATTTTTTTGGAGGTGATGATGAGTGAAGTTGCCATTAAACCACTGATTTGAGTGATGTTTCTGTCAAACGAAACACAGGGTTTCTGAACAGACAGAAGGTCCTGCTGCCCAAGAACAACCATCTCTGGACTGCTTTGCACAAGAGGAGGTGAAACCGGAGCTGGAGGCGAAGCAAAGGAAGGAAGTCCCTGAGGAAGCACAGCTAGCTGCCCAGCACCACATGCCTGTCAAAGTGAACTTGGAGAATGGCTTGCAGCAGGAGGCAGTTGCTCTGGCAACTCCACAGCCAGAACAAGCCGAGTGCAAGCCAGGATCTAAAATCGTTGGCCAGGAAACCAACGTAGAAAATGCTGACATGGTCCTGAAAAAACCTGGCATATCCCATTACAAATGTGTTAGTGCCAAAAAGAGTCCTTCACTACAGATTGGAGCAAGTTCTGTACTACAGAGTGGAGGAAGTCCTGCACCACAAAGCAGGGCGAGTCCTGCACCACAAAATGGGGTGATTCCTGCACCACAAAGTGAGGCAAGTCCTGCACCACAAAGCGGGGGGGTGGTGGCATCACAAAATGGGGCAAGTCCTGCACCACAGAGCGGGGGGAGTCCTGCACCACAGAGCTGGGGGAGTCCTGGGTCACAAAGCAGGGTGAGCCCTGAACGACAGAGTGAGGGGAGTCCTGCATCACCGAGTGGTCCTCCACCACTAATTCTGGCACAGTCAAAATCAGCAAGTCCCAGTAAAGGATCTGAGTCACAGCTCCTAGTCATTGGTAAGTAAAGATATTTAGTTTTTTTAAGACATTTTTTATTTGGAAAATGGTTAACGTTGAGAAAGATGCAATCCAGGGGTAGTGAATATACAGAGCAGAGTCAGGGTGTCGCCTCGTCTCCACAAAAATAACTTTAAAGAAAAAGAAAAAAACTTCATACCTTTCATTAAAATTTAATATAACAAGATTTTATCCTAGTACCTTCTATTTAAAAATAAGAAGGATTTATGGCAGGGGTGTCAAATTCCAGTCCTGAAGGGCTGTGGTCCAGCACGTTTTGGTGATTTCCCTGGTTCACCTTGCCAGTTAATTCCCAGGTTTAGTGAATGTGCTGTGCTGGACACCGGCCCTCCAGGACCAGAGTTTGACACTCCTGGTTTAGGGGTACAATAAAATTGGTTTATTAATAGCATTTATAAGGTAACCTTAAAATCATTATTAGGGAGTTATGAATAAAAAGGGAAAAAGTAGTTGTTCTATGTCATTAGTATAAATAAGCGATAACTGACAGAGAAGACAAAGTGGGGGCAGTAACCAGCAAGCTCTGAGCTTTATCAGCATAGATGGAGTTGGGCTCGTCTGACAAGCAACAGCCCACTCTTGCCCTATTATTACTGCTGTATAACAACTTATAAATGAATGTTAAGGTGTTTACTATTATCCATTTGGTAGGTTTTGACCACTGCACACTGTACACAAGACCTGCTGTTTTGGAGATTCTCTAATCCAGTCATCCAGACATCACAGTTTGGTCCTGGTCAAAGTGTCTCAGATCCTTTTGTGCACCCATTTTTCCTGCTTCCAACATCAAATTCAATTGTTGCCAAATATACCCCCTCCTTAACAAATGCCACTGGAACCAGACCATCAATGTTAGGCACTTCACATGTCAGTGGTTTTATTTTTGAGGTTGCTGTTTAAAATTATAATAATAGTAATAATATATGTGGCACTGAAATGGCCCATTACACACTTTTGTAACCTAAGAATAAGAATAAGCCAATTTACATTGAAGCCCATGCAGTTACTGAATAATACACCATGGGATGTAATAAGCCAAGGATCTAAGGGGTTATACACATTAAATGTGAAGTATGTGATGGTCTTAAAGCATTCAGCATACCCATTTTCCTTTCATTTTTCAAAATTAAAATCTCCAGAGAAGTGTTTCTTAGTCCTTCTGTTGGGAACCCAATTTTCTGCACAGTTTCAACAGACCTGATGCATTTGATGAGCTGGGTTACATGTGTTTATATAGGCAACAGGGAAAACACTGGAGAGCAGTGAGTCCAGAGGAGCAGGATTAAGAAATGCTTAAGAGGAATTAATACTTTATGGACTCTTTAGCATATCCACACTTCTATTCCCCACTCTTGTACCTATAAATTCCTGTCTGAGCAGCAAGTCTTTAGGTTAACAGCTGAAGGGTAAACCTGCACTTTGAGAGGTTCGCCCAGTGCAATAATCTCTTTACACAAATAAACGGAGAAATGTGAGGATTGTACATCAGGTTCAGGCTGACGTGAAGCTAAACATGTACCAAAGATGAACGGAATAACTGGGTGACCACTGACCAGCAGCTGTCACTGGCCAGCAGCTGCCAAGCAGCCAATAGATCATTTCACAGCATCTCAGTTAGCACTGGTGATTGTGACAGCAACTACAGCCACATTCTGCCTGGGTTATGTCATTACCTTCATAAACCCACTTTTGGACTGCATCATCAGCAAGGTAGATTTTTCACCATGCTTCTGTCTCTTTTTCCAGACGATTGCCCACCCCGGCCAGCCCCGTTTGAGCACCGCATTGTCAGTGCAAAGCAGGTTCCCATGGGCTCCTATTATGCGGTCAAGCCTAACGAGCTGCTGGGAGGGTGAGTGCAGATCAACGTCCATCACCAAAACAGCACTGCCTCCTTTTGTACTGAGCAGTTCATAAGTACACTGTAAAAAAAAAAAAATGTTGAGAGAACTCAAAATTTCAAGGCAACATGATGCAAAAGATTTTGAGTTTTCTCAACTCATTTTCACTGTTGTTGACTTTACAAAGATATTTAAGTTCTACAAATGTGGAAATTCTTGTTCATCTAGCTATGAAAATCTTTACAGGATAACAATGAAATCCTTGCTTTAATGCCATGTATGTCTACCCTGAACCCTAAAGATTTTTGAGTTCTACCAATGTGGATTTTCTTGTTCATTTAGCTATAAAATTCTTAACAGAATAACAATGACCCCCCCTCCACCCCCAATATCTGTATACAGCAATGGTCAATTACTGCGTGTTTAAAATTAAGACCTTCAACAAATTAGTTGAGTGCAAAACCTTGTTTATTCTTGGAGAAAATTGTTTAAATATGTTTTTCCTGAAGAGGATACATAACATCTGGCTCTACACCGAAATGAACTCATCAAGCTGTTTAGCATTTGTGTCAAGAATCACAGTAAATAACAGAGTTTACTACAACGAGAACAACAGTTTTTCAAACCACAATGATAAGGCCACAATCTCTTCAGCATACAAAAAGGGAGAGAATACAGTCTAAACCTTAATCACACAAAAGACATGAACTGGCCATCAAAACTAGTTCTCTAAACCTTTTCAGAAAAATATGAAATAATTATAACATGAACCAGCCCTTCTCAATCCTTGCACCTAGAATAACAACAACAAACCGTTTGTATGCACGGTAATAGAGTGATTCTTGTTAACTTGCCACTTTGGCATATCAAAAAATTAAACAAGAAGCATGTCTCACTTCACAGCAAAAGACTGGGTTTCAGTGACCTTGTGCGCTGTGAGCATCAGGAACCAAGCTCAAAAAAGATGGTCTGGATGGCTTCAAAGGTGTATCTCATCTGCTTTGGATAATCTATGTTCATAGTATAAAGAAGGCCAAACACGTTTGTCCTTTTTCAGGGTGAACGGAACAGCATCTCCATCTTGTCCCATTTTTTTTATGTTCACACCCACGTCATTGCATCCCGCATCATACAACTTAGTTACCAATCTTATAGCAAAGACTCGAAAGCCATTCAACGCAACAATTTCAGAACACTGGCATTCAGCAAGTTCATAAGATCTAAAATGTACCATGTCAAGAGCCTTTGACAAATGAATGTCCCTGCATTTACGAGAATGGTTACAATTTTGTGGAATTCTGGGAGGCCACTGCACTGACCAGAAGATAAAATCATTCCTTCTGCATACTGTATGCCATGCAGTTGAATACTTTTAGACAGACTCCCACTGTGAAGATGTGGGTACTTCTTTTCAATTGCTTTCTTCAGTGATGTGTCCAATTCTGAAACCCTGACCACTTTCACTTTTTCAACATAGACCTTTGGCTTGAAAAGGTTATGACTATCTAGATGATATGCCGACATTTGCTGGTGTTTTGATGAAAGAGTGAGCAGCACATTTTTCCATTTTTTTTGTGTCATGAACCACCTTTTTAAAAAAGCTATGCTTAGTTTCAAATCTCATTGTCCACAATTCCACCAATGGCACATAACAGCGAATTAGATGTGGGTAGTGGTCAATAAAGTGGTGATTTGGTCTAAGTCTGAACTCAGAAAATGTACTAGTGAGAAACTTGCGATGGTCCTGCAGTTTAGAAGAGAAATAGCACAATGCGTCCTCTAACAGCTTATGTGAAACAACAATCTCAACTATTTTCTTGAGGTTCCTGTTCTGGTATCTTGAATCCAATTATAAAAGGAAGCAAGCACAACAATGTCCACTCAAAAGACTACTCAAAGTCCCTTAGAGAGGCGTTGTCAAGGTATTACTAAGATATTATTAAAAATAGTCCTGGAAACTCCAAGCAGCTGTTCTCTACCATAAACCACGCACCCCCTCTCATACAGAAGTGACGGAGGAGCATTGTAATAATTACTTGACATTTTTCAAATTGAAAATTGATTCAATGTGTACTGCTTTCGTCGCCTCTTCCACTCTACCTGACTTATCTGTCTACTCACAGCATGAAATTACACAGCCTCTAAATTGTTTCCCAAATGTCTCGCAACAAGAAATTGAATCCATCATTAGGAGGGTGAAATCTTCCATGTGTGCTCTTGACCCTTTTCCCACAGTTCTAATATAAACAAACATTTCTGCCATAAGTCAGTTGATTTAGGGTGACCAGACATCCTCGTTTCCCCAGACATGTCCTCTTTTTGAGACCTGGAAATTGCGTCCGGCCGGGATTTTAGAATTGTCTGGGATTTTGAGCTGCCTAAACATTTGTCACGTCATGGGCATCTCTCATAAACTCAATGTCCAGAACGGCCGTCCGGTGCACGGTCGTCGGCCCAAGATGTGGCCGAGATACGCATTAAACATATCAACCCCCCGGACCACGGCTGGTGAACCGAGATGCGTATACCCCCCAGGAACATGGCTGAACCATGATACTTCTCGGCCAAGATGCAAGCGCACCCCTAGAAATATGCAAGACTTTGCATGTACAGAAAGAGAGAAGCCAGTCTGTGCTCAAGTGTGTCCCCCTCTTCCACTATGTCATTAACCCCATCTGCTCTTACATCACTGATGATACTCTAATGATACCCCTGCTTCATAATCATATTTTTCCGCCTCACCTACTTTATCCTCAGTATTGCCCCTTACTACAGTTCAAAAATCGTTAAGTTTACTGTTTTTATGATTTCGTCTTTTATGAGACTTGAAGGTTGGGGGAATATTGGTTTTAAACCTTAGAATGGGACACTGCACTGTTTCTCGATTATTTGAATGGTTTCCGAGATGGTTCCAAAAAGTCTTTTCAGTACAAATCTCTTTAAAATCACACAATTCACACTGAAATTATGAATTTGGAGGATTTTTAGAGGCTGTGTGTGATCTTGAGAGGTGTGATCATAATGCACCAGGTGTTTTAAATACACATACACAGTCTGTGTAAATACGCGGCCAATGAGCACCTTTTCCGTGACAAAGGCGACAATGCTTCTGAAGAATTTCTTGAGTGGAGCTTGTGAGCTTGCAAAATTTGCACAGCATTCGATCCACTCCTGAAACAGTCACACACAACTTAGATGCGATTATTTTGTTAAAAGCACAGGTTAGTGTTGCTAGTCCTAGACTAATATTTATTGCAGAGTCAAACAATATTGCTATTTTCCACCAAAATATTATAATAAGTTACCATTGCTACTTTTTCAAACTAAACAGTTACGCTAAACCTGGCTTTGGGGTTATAGGCTATTCATAGACAAACAGCCAACACATACATCAAGTGAATACACTGTACAATTTATATTCTATGACCTTGGCACCCACTAGTGATGGGAGGTCTGGCTCTTTCCAAAGATTCGGCTCTTTTGGCTCAACTCCCTTAGAAGAGCTGGCTCTTATGGCTCAAAAATGTCTCTTCATTTAGTATCACTCAGGGCCTTCTATTTTAGTAACACATTCAGTGCTTGTACGTCCATTTTTGCCTGTGGTAGAATACAGTTGGAATGCTTAAGCTGCTAACTCTGCATAAAGCGTCACTTGTAAATATTAGATTAAAGCTAGCCAACAGCGCTAACAGCTAATGGCGCCAACTTTGTTCCTTCAAATAGATTCAAACCGAGATTCTGATTAGTTCATAGATTAATTCTCTTTTCATTTTATTGTACAATTCAATTCTACAACCCCGTAGATGGGCTTTAATAGCGAGAACTCAAAAATTGTTGTAATGTAAATCTCAAATTCCTTGTTTTACCACCTATAGAGCGGATTTTGCTGGACAGACTTGTAATTCTTTGTTGCAAGTGCCACGTCTTTGTTTCTGAGTAAGATTGCTATGAAAATGTCCAACAATTACCAGTAACCTATTTTTACAGTGTATTTGGATAGTGATAATTGATGTTTTGGGTGTTATTCAGCATACTGGATTTGAACTGAAACAGTGGCTTGGATATTAACTGAGGCCAACTTGGCTAGAGAGAATTTAAAAGTGAATTTCAGGGTTCTTTTGTTTGACTGAACTGTACATCCTGACAAGTACACTTTCAAAGAGGCAAGAGTTTATTTTTAGACGTGTTTTATTTTTTTGCTGCTATTTTGTTGGAAAATAGTGTTGGAATGTAATTACATATATGAATGCATAATTAAAAGGGAAAGCCACCGGTTCTTTAAACTACATGCAAAATTCAATCATTGAGATGTAAACAAACTCATTTAAAGTAATATACGGTAATCCCCCGCTTTTCGTGAGGGTTACGTTCCAAGGGCACCCACGTATAGTGAAAAACCGTGTTGTTGTGTTTTGGTTAAAAAAATGCCTAAAAATGCCCCGAATATGCTCCAAAACATTTACATTTCATTTTAAACTCAGTTTAATACATTACCTTTAACGGAAATATAAAGGTAAGACCATACAGACTGTACTGTAATTCATGCACAGGCATTTTCTTTGGTATGCACTGTCGTTTTCTTTGGTATAAACAGGTAAATACAGTAATAAATTAGTGTAATTTTTAGTAATAAAAATACTGTAAAATGTAGGGGTAATCACCAATAATTTTTACAGTTCAATAATTTACTGTTCATTGTGAGGTCTAGACCCGGACTGGAGCCAGACACTGGTGCTTCCAGTGGATCCTCTCCAGACATCCACCCCAGAGTTTCACACACAACCAATTAACGAGCAGATCAGGATCACCTGAGTACTAGACTGAGGAGTACATATACATCTTAGAGACATTGTCTTAGTGTGAAGTATACTGAGCCCTGCCTAGTTACTGAACGTTTCCTTGTATCCTTACCCCTTGTGTTTTCTGACCTTTTTCTGGAATTTTGGATTACTCTTTTGCCTTGTGGACTTATATCTTGCCTGCCTCTGATTGGATTTTCTGGTTTGGAATGGTGACTGAGCTCAACAACCTCTTTTAATTAATTTAGGGTAATAAAACTACTGGGCTTTAAGAAGAACAAAACAAAAAACAAGAGAAACACTCAAGATGTGTCAGAGGCGGACTGGCAATCTGTGCTTTCTGGAAAAGAACGGCTGTCCGATGCACGGTGGCCATCGGCCTGTTTTTCTCGGCCAAGACGCAGACCTCTGCCAGCTGGTGAAGAAAGTCCAGATTGTATTATAGCCCCAGTCCACCCCTGCTCTGAGTACAGCATATTTAACCATCCCAAAAGCGTTTTCTTTGTGTTCTCATGACAGTATAAAAACAATTATACAGTTATATTTTATATGGAAATGTAGCTGAATTTACGCTCATATCTATGTTACAAAATTAGTAAATTTTTCTTAACAATTTAGAAGTAAACTGCGTAAAAAAAACATATTGTGGAGAATATTTGCAGGTTCTGCGTTATTGTGGAGATTTCTGCGTAAAACTATCAGTTAGATTCTTAGAAAAAATCTGTGTGGGACTGAATCCGCAACTGCTGATCCGCATAAAACCGGGGGTTACTGTAATCCTACATAAAGGTTGCATGTAAACAGACAGCGTGGCTGCAAGTCCTCACCATTACCTCAAAATCTACAACCAGTCACTGGACAGCTGTTTCATTGGTGGTGTCTTGAGAAGCAATAAGTAATTGCATCTCTAGCTGTCACAACCCATGATATTATCAGAATGCTTTTTTCGGTAACTGGGCCTTGCATCCCTCATGCATACAGACCTTAAATACCAGCTTTCACACATGCCAATAGCATGAATGGTCAACAGCTCCTTTGTTTCTGAATCATGCACAAATCTTGCATGTTATTGTGATCTTTTTCTAGCATGAAAACACTAAAACACAGATATTTTGCCTGGCTAGCTATGCTGCAATACTTCTGCACAGAAGTGTAGATAAAAGTGCATGTGTCAAATGGGCTATTCATTAATGGACAAAAGCCAGTAAAAGAGTTAAAGTTGATTCTAGGTGGCAATGGTAGCAGGCTGTAGTCTCTCAATGTGAGAACCAAAGAAGTTTCAGTGCCAATAAGCAGGATTTAATGAGCTTCTAATCTCAGAACACAGCAACAGAGACAGAGGCGTTAACTGTCCCAAAACAGCAGGAACACAACAGTGAGCTTAGCAATAGGGGAAAACCAGGAGGACCATGAAAGACAAGAGACAAACAGGCAATACAAATTTGGAGAAGAACCCCTTCATTGTGCATGGGCCTTCATCACTCACTTGCTCAACTTTAATGATGCAGCATGATTCAGTAAACAGAAGTGACTTATCTAAAGAGATTTTTCATTGAATGTTCACTCCAGCTCTGAGAAGCTTTGTAAATATGGGCCCTGGTTATTCTTTTCTTGAGTAGCACCAGTTAAATGCACACCTCATACTGGTTTTTACAGTTGTCTTTGACACCTGGATGATTTAGTTTTGGACTTCATTGTCTCAGTGACCAGGTGGTGTATTCATAATTGTTCCATGTATTAACATTTTTTGTGAGGCATCTTTTAGAGGTGTTAAATTCTTAAGGATATCTGGTACCTCCGTGACTTCATAAGCTTCTTTAGAAATCTTTAATAAATCTGTCAGTGGAGTCTGCTTTTAATTAGATAGTTTACTTTTGGGACTGAAAATGTTCTTTGGTCCATCACAGCTGTCTGTCTCAGGTTGTTTTCTGTTATTAAACTCACTTCACTTGTGTTCTTGCTTCTTAACAATGTACCCAATAGTTTTGGCACACTGTCTCTGTCTGGTTTGTTCTGTTTTTTCTGCCTCATTGCTGCTAACATCCGCTTTCCTGCCACTGACACTATGGACCATAGCAGCAGACTCCAGATGTCAGCTCTCTTGTGCATTCCCTAATGACACACGCACAGCTGGGCTGGAGGCAATTGAGCTGCCAACTGATTGAAAAAATGTTTCTACTGGTTTCAGACTTCATATCAACAACTGCAACCTGAAATTGGCAGACTAAGAATAAAAACCCAGCGCTTAATACACAATTCACCACCATATAGTAAATACTTGTGAATGAATTCTGCATTCATAGTAACCTTTTTTTCATTCTACTTCAGTGTACTGGAGCGCTGAACCAAAATGACCAAAACATATCCAGTTACTTATGGACTGCAATGTATGCTTAGTTTAACAGGTCAGTTTTGAACAAATATTGGATTGGATTACATCTAGTAAAAGTTGCCCCTAGTCAGTGAGATCAAATGAACTTGCCACATTTAGAGTTCTAGGTACATAGTTAAAAGCTGAAATGGCCTCCAGACCCTCACATGTGTGATAAGGGGTGACCAGCTGAGTTTAGTGTTATCAGTTCACTGTCTGCTTGGCATTTACCCAGTCACTTCCTCTGACAACAGCAATGCAGATAAAGCTGGCAAGCGAGAACTAACTGTCCTGGCATTCAGAGATAAACATATAGGCACTGGTAGGGGTTGGAAGTGGAGAGTTTTGGGGGAGTCAGCTGTTGATAGCATGTGTGAGGGGCGGATAGCATGTACTGCTGAAGCTGAACAACTGAGAAGGTCCAGAGAAGGTCTAATCCCCCTCCTCTATCTTCCTCCTCACATTGGGTGCAAACAAGCACTGGCTTGTTTTTGACTTGTAATGACTAGAGGTCCATTTGTGTAAAACTTTATTTTGAGCCAGAGACACTGTACTTTAGATGGAAGGGAGAAACTGCCTTCAGCTGAAAACACCCTGACGAGCACAATTTCACACTTATTACTGTTGTTTTGTATGCAGTTACATGAGTACATAATTAAAGGGGAAATACAGTAAACCCCCACTTTTACGCGGATCAGCAGTCTTGGTATCAGTCCAATGCGGATTTTTTCTTAGAACCGAACTAATCATTTTTCGCTGAAACCCCCACACTAACGCAGAAACGGCAGATATCCTCCGCATTTTTTTTTTTGCTTTTGTGACATCCGGGCCTCGTTCGCCACGCCCCTTGCCCTCGTGCTGGGTTGCTAAGCACCGCGCCCAAACATAATCCAGCATGAGGACGAGGGAGCGTGGCAGATGAAGCCCCGACGTTACATCTTTTTTTGTGGTGATGTATCAATTTTCATGTATTTTAGTGCTTAATTATTAAGAAAAATAAAATAAATAAATTCAGCTACATTTCTATATAAAAAATAACTATGAATGTTTTGTTACTGACGAAAGAGCACAGAGAAAGCGCGTTTTTGGATCGTGAAATACGCTGTACTTAGAGGCGGGAGGTTTGAAAGTAGCCAGTCTGAAAAGTTATTCATTTCTCCTTGCTGCTGATTGGCTGCTGCCCTGTAGTGCTGCAGACCAGAATTTCCCCCATGGAGCGTCTCGAGTGTTCTCGTGTTTTTCATTTTGTTCTTCTTAAAGCCCTGTATTTCTATTACTGTAAATTAAATTCATGTATTACTGTATTTACCTGCTTATACCAAAGAAAACGACAGCGCACACCAAAGAAAACGCACGTGCATGAATTACAATACAGTCTATACAGGGGTAACATCGGTATTTACATTCTAGCACTGCAGGAGTTCAGTGTAAACTGTACATTATGAATACGGGTTTACGTTTACATTTTCTTTCAGGGTAATGAGTTTAAAATTACATTCAGTTGTTTTGGGAGCATATTTGGGATCACATTTAGGGTTTACACTATGAAAATAGGCATTTTTAGGCATTTTTTAACCACATCACAACAATGCGTTTTTTCACTTATACGCAGGTTCTCTTGGAATGTAACCTGTACAACAATTCCTAAAAATATCTGCATAATTCAATGTAAACAAAGTCAATCTGAGTGGATTTGGGGAGAAATCGTTCATTGTAGAGAGTCTTACAAACTCAGATTTTACCAAAATGCATTTTCATTACAGTGGCTGTGAATAGAACCAGACATTTCCAACACAAATAGGGCCATTTTATTCAATATCGACCCCCAGTGAGGCGACACAGGTCTTCTATGTGTTTATAGGGAATGTTAGTGATGGCAGAATTGTAGCAAATCTGAACTAAATCAGTTTTCTTTGGGGACCATTTGCCTAGCAATGTCCTGCATGTATCCCTCCACCATGACCGGGTTTAGTTTTGGTTCCAAAAGCTTCTAAAAACTCAAAAACAACATCACAGGCATCAGCCTGGTCTTACGAGTTTTCGTGATGCCATCACGATATACAATGTAATCATTGCTGCGATCACGCTTTAGGGATTTTTGGAGGATCTCTAGAGTGCTGCATTTTAGATTCCCTTAATTGCACTGCTACATAATTAATTACATTTACATTCTGTATCAATGGTTTTGAGACTTCACACCTTACAATTTTTCAAACAAAACCAAAATTAGGGCAAAAATGCAGTCTTTTGTCTTCACACAAAACAAGACTGAAATATATAATCAAATTCAATCCACTTGTTTAGAAATAATTAGAAATAATTAACATAAAAGTACAGGCTTTTCTTATCAGCAATAACTTCTAAATCTTAATTTTCCTCCGTGGGTGTGCGTGCGTGCGTGCGTGCATGTTTGTGTGTGCGTGTGTGCGATGATAACCTGTGTGTCTAATATGGAAGTATTACTGTGCCAGAGTATTACTGTGTCGGAGTTTGAATATGAATTTCTAGCACTGAATTTTTTCAGTGTCAAAACCAGACTTTGAATTTTAAAAACCATCAAATTTCTAGCACTGATTTTTTTTTGCCTCTGATTTTTTTTCAATATTGAAAAAATTCAGCAGGAAAAATTTCAACATCGCAAAAAATAATTCAGTGTAAAAAAATTCAATGTCTTGAAAAATTCGGTGTAAAAAAATTCAGTCTAAAAAAATACAGTGTCAAAAGATACAAATTCAGTGTCAAAAGATACAGAGTCAACATCGGGGCAACTGGGGAGAAGCAATTGATCCCTGTCTCAATTCATCCAACGTCCAGTCAATCAGGTTACGCTCCACTGCCATGTTGACCAACGCTTGTGATGCGGTGAGTCTGTTTACTCTTTTTGCCATTTATGTTTGTAAAATTGAGTAATAGATATTACTTGACATGTTGCTCAATATTAAAAAAATACTGAACAATATCTACACTGAACTTTTAATGAGGTGGTGTTCGTGAAAGCTGGTTAGTAACTAGTTAATGGTATGCTGGGGGGAGAGGGGTGTGTGTGCTCGGAAATTTCTCACTTAAAGGGGACCTATTATGCAAATTCACTTTAGTTATAATAGGTCTATGGGCTATACAAAACATGTTCATGAAGTTCTTTGTACAAAATCACTCTCACATAAAGAGATATCACCAGCTCTATTCTTCACAGTTTCAGGCCCTTTCAAAATGAGCTGTTTGGACGGAGGGCCCCCATGTGACATCAGTAGGGGGCCAATTTGCATAGAACCTCCCCTCATCTATCGACCCCACCCACTAGCCTGTTGCTTGTCACCCCTTTCAGCGGCCATCTTGGGTCTTTGCAGCTTTATGTATGCTGAGCTCAGCCATGCCTGACCACTGCAATGGCAAAAACTCGCTCAAAACACAATAAAACAACCTCCGCTATTGGTTATCGTTCCTGTGGACGTATACGGTAAGGCGCACTCCGCTGCGCCCCAACGCCAGATCAGTTAAAGATCCGCCATTACGTCTTCTAGTTTTACGAGCACAGATAAGCCGAGCGCAATGTCTACCGGCACACATGAAGTGTTGTGTTCATCTTGCTCGGGGTCGAACATGTAGGGCTGGATACCGCCTGTTTTCTGCCTTTTCCACGTGTGTTAAGTGTCCCAATACTTTT
>JBBPCX010082106.1:0-27809 GCA_037974365.1 Hydrocynus forskahlii
CGAAAGAACCGGCTCTTCTTTGGGAGCCGTGCCACAAGAGCCGGCTCTCTGAAAAGAGACGAACTTCCCATCACTATTAAGTTCTGCATATGTGACCATTGCCAGTACCACCAGTTTTTTAACCCACTGGGCTATTTTGGAGCCAGTATAATGCAGTATTCAAAACTCAGATAAGTTTGGTTCCACGAGCAAGAAAAAGTAGCTACACCTTCTTCTTGAGGAAATGTTCTCTGTTCATTTTTAGATTTTATTTTACAGCAGTATTCCTGTTACAACTTGGGTAATTTATTTTTTTTCCCAGAAAATAACTGCAAGCTACAGTGAGAAGGTACAGCAAGGCCATTCCTGCTGTCATACTAGAGTGTAGTGCTAGAATAAATCATTTCAGGACAGATTTTGATTCACAGCAACAGAATAACCTGTTTTGCTTTCTGTCTGTCTGTTATTTTGTTTTCTTTCTTCAGGATGGATGATATTCAGCTATGTAGAGAAATCACCAGGCTTAAAAAAGAACTTCAGAAATTGGTCTCCATCCCAGGTAAGCACTCCAAAAACTAATTTTACATCACCTCGGTTTAGCTGCAGTAATTTTCACTGAAGTACTGAGGTACATTTTCGGTAATGGTTTTGAGAGAGTGGCAGATAGTCAGATAGGTGGGTTCAATAAAGGGTGTTACTTCAGAAAAGTTTGTATCTGCTATTAGTTTTTGCATAAAATATCAAGAAAACAGTGCAGTATTAATGTTTTAATGTACTTTACATCATTCTTGCATATATGTGTTAGCTCTGCTACTTACCAACTTGACCTTAGTGTATTTGGTTTCCTAGGAAACATTCAGAATCATAGCTTGAATGTTTTTTTCTTTATTACCAGCTACCATCTTATTAGCTGAGTGCACATACAGAGCTTGGACGCGTATACAGTCAGTGGAATCACAGCTCTGGAGAATAGTTGTGATTTCTATCTCAGGACAAAAGTCACGCATCAAATCTAAGCTCCATTTATTCTCTGAACTGCAGTTCAGACAGACTGGCCTCACTGTGTATAGCCTTATGCTCAAGCCATCTTGCCATATAATCCTAAATTTTGTTAACATGTACACATGCAGATAATAATGTGGTTTTAAGGTACATGTAGGATTTTAGATGTTTTGTAAAATAAGTAAAAAAAACATTTTTTTTTTAAATGTCAATTTTACAGCATATGAGGAATGTTGTAATATGTCTACAACATTACTTTGAAGTTGAATAAGCACCTAACAGATATTAAAAATCCACTTGAATAGCCCCAAGGAGATGTTTGAGCTTTAGAGGTAGACTGAATAGATGAATTCCAGATGAATAATTCAAGTAACAACTTTGTACAAAAATTGACTTTGATGTGGTTGACCCATTTAGTGCCTTATCCAATATAATTACAGGAATATCTTCATCAAATATTCAGCTGTTTGACTTACAATGAATGGAGGCACGTAGCCTCCAGTTAGCATTATGTCACTGACATTAGGTTTATTGTCGGCTATTTGTTAAACTGTTCCTTTAACTTTCTTTTGTAGAACAACATTTCATATGATGTTACTCAAACTTAGTAGAACTTTGACAAACATTCCATTCTAATGAGCAAGAGTAGTGCTTAAAGTGTGGTATCAAAACTACATTAGTCACTTCAAAAGATATTTTGTATGCTATTTCCAGTGTCTATTACCTACAACAAAAACTCAGTCCCAAATGGTTCATTCATGGTCCTGCAGTCCACAACTGCACATACATATGAAGATCACAATGCTCTAGAATGTCTTATTTTTCTTTTTGGTGTTTGAATGGGTGCTCACATGTGCTCTCTGTGTGCCCCACCTGCGGCCTTAGGGGAGGAACATAATGTTGTGGACCTATTACAAAAACATTCTTGTGATTCAGATGAGGCCCAATCAGGATAGATGGTTTTGCCTACCGCTGTCTGGCCGACATGCCGAAGAAGATATTAGATAAGTTATTAGATTAGATATTAGATAAAATGCATTTGTTTATTAATGTAACTTATTATTTAAATATGGGCCACTGGGGAAAAGCAAATTAGTTAAATAAACAGTAAAATAATCAATAATGAATCAATAATAAAAATAATAAAATCAATAAACCAGGTGTAGCACATATTCGTTTCAGATTATGTTTAAATAAAGCACCCTGGAGAGTTCATTCCCTTTAGGTCTGCACATTGTTTATTTCACAAAAGTGTAGACTCTGAGGGGGACTGCAGGACTCAGGGTGCCATTTGGGACTGGACTTATAGATGTCAGACTGTCTGTCTATGTGTGGGTGGAGCATCTGAGGCTGAGACTAGTTCCCTTGTGGTTGAACTAAATCTAATGGAGGTTAAGCAGATACACTATGCGCAAAAATATTGGGACACCTGACTATTCCACCAACAGGGACTTTAATGACATTGCATTTAAACACATAGACTTTAATATGGAGTTGGTCCCTCCTTTGCAACTGGGGCACAATCATGGTAGAAAAGGCTCTTCCACTAGCTGAGTCCACAAAGTTGGAAGCATGGCGTTGTCAAGAATGTCTTGGTCTGCTGAAGCATTAAGATAGCCCTTCACTGGATGTAAGTGGGCCTGGCTCAAACCTTGAAAAACAGGTGTGTCCCAATAGTTTTGTCCATATAGTGTAGCTTTGCAACTGCAAAACTTATCCAACTTGACCATGAATGGCTTGCAATGTTGAGTATATTCTTTGTGTGTGACCTAAATTATGCTTTGTCAGATAAGGACAAGTCCAATGAGGACAAGCAACGAGAGGAGGAGCTGTTGCAGCAGATCCATAAACTGGTGGAGACTCGGGACTTCCTGGTGGACGATGTGGAGTTTGAGAGGCTGAGGTTGGTGTTTGTTTAACAGAACTTCCTTGTCAAGGCTGAGCTGGTGGTCTGGACCTTTAGATAGCAATAGCATGGCTGAATGAAGCTCAGAAAGTGAATAGGGAGACGTGCTTGAAGCCAAACGTGATACATTCATGCCCACCCTCTTGACCGTGACATGGGAGTCCAATTACTCTCCAGTCTGTGCCAATAACATATCGACTCACACTGACTATCACACACACACACACACACACACATTCATCTCTCTCCACTCTTCAAGTCACACATGCTGTCAGAGGCACTGTAGCTAGGGGTCTGGAGAAATAAGAACGATTGATTTGCAGGTGAGAAAGTGGGAGGAGGAGAGACAGAGTGAGAGAGGAAAAACAGAATGAAAGAAATAGAGTACTGAGAGAGAGTCAGAGCAGTAGGTGGTTATGGCTTCTCTACGGAGATGTGCAGATAATTGGACCTACCTGATTATCCATCCCTATGAAGAGCTTAATAAAAAATCTCAATAATTTGAATTTGCATTTAGATTTTGGCACTGTTTTGACTTTACCATCTGTTCACAAAATGGTAACATAAAAGAGCTTCTTATAAAAGAGCAAGGAACCTCAACTTGTGCATATGTGTTTCTGAGAAATTACCTATTTTTTTAAGGTAACAAATTCAGATTTGTACTTGTTTTAATTACATATTTTCTAATAAATGTTCATTCCAGTGATGTCCCTATGTTCCAAAATAGCAACCTTACAAGAAATGGAAAATAAAGAAATGTTACCACATAAAAAAAAAAAAATGTTAATTTCAGACCATTTTTGTTGGTCGATTCACCATGAACTGTGCAAACAGGGTATACTGGAAGCTACATAGCACTTTCAAATGGTGGCAACAAGTATGACAGCTTTTGAATGTGACAATGATTTATTCATTTCGCAGACACTCATATTATAGTCCTCCTATGCAGGGTCTTTACAAAAGAATCCACAAAGATAATCTGCATGAATGTATGACCAACAGCCTTGACATCATTAAATAAAGTCAAGTGTAGATGATGAAGAATAAGTAGAAATGTGTTATCCAAGTTACTGTCTAAAGAGGTCAGTCAGACCATGACGGAAGGCTTAGAGGGGCAAGGTAATGGAGAGTTCAATAAAAGTTCATTCCATCACTGTGGGGCAAACAGAAAGGCAGCAGTGAGACCTTGCTTTACCTCCTCTCAGGGAAAAACATGCCAAGAGCTCAGCAGTCAAAGATATAAGTTGCGGTGTGGGTGTTCCAAACCATAAATTAGTTCAATCAAGAGAGAGTACACCCAACTGTGGCATTGTGGAGCAGAATCTTAGCAAGCTAGTCTTGTCAGATCATAAAAATGGAACCCATTGAGCTAATTAAAAAGGCACATTGTGGAATAGGTGCAAATACTTAGTACAAATGGGCTGATCTGACTGTGAAAGCCCTGTGTTCTGTCAACTAGATGGATGAAGTAAATTATTTTGCAGGCCCTCCTTTTGCTTGTGTTGCTGGAGGGGAGTTTGCTTGGCTAATGCCTCATAGACTAAATAGTCTGTGTGCTCCCTTTGAAGTCATCTGCACAAAGCATAAATACAGAAAAATAACAGTAAGGCTTTGATGGTAGTTTAAATGCAAGTACAATTGAGTGGTGCTAGATTTCTCCACCATGCAGGTTTCAATTCCATCCTTGTCACAAAAGGAAGTAAAGATCTACTACAACAATACACAGTTAAATATAGGTACCAACAAGAATTCTTCTGTGCCAAAAATCATTTTTGGTACCCTAAAGAGCCTTTTAGTGTATACTTTTATGAGGTGCAAAGAACTTGCACCTGCATAGGTTTTATACAAATTTTCTTTCTTCTAACTCTACATCCAAGTCAAGAATCACATCGAAAGCTTTATTTTTAAGAGACTGACATTTGGTAGAACAAGATTGACATTCAATACAGATTGGAACTCAGCAGAACAAACGAAGGATGAAGGACCAAAAAGGGTTTGAAAAGGTCAAATGTTATTATGTGTCTGCAAACAGACATCAAATTGTCAAGGCTATGGCCTTATCTGTGGTTGTTTGTGGATGTGAAAGATGGACAATAAAAAAGTAGAAAATAGGAAAAGTAACGATGCCTTTGAATTCTGGTGTTTTCAAAGACTTTGGAGAATACTTCAAGCAAACAGATCCATGACCAAATCAAGCCTCATCTCTCACTTGAAGCCCAGATAAAGTCATCATACCTTTTACATATTAAGAGAAAAATTAGTCCGTTGGAAAAGACAGCTATGCCTGAAGGTAAAAGAGGAAGAGCAAGGCCAGAGAAACAAGATGAACCGAGACAGTCAGAAGAATCATGAAAGAGCCATCAAGACGTTTGAAGTCCCAAACAGAAGACAGGATACTCGGGTGAAAGACAATCCATATGGGCACCAGGAGTCAGAATGTACGTGCTGGCACTTGATAATAGTAATGCCTTTTTGGAGTGTATGTTCTGAATAAATGCAACAAATTCAGGGATAACTACCGGCCACTAGTTTCTCTTCCAAGTTAGGGCTTAAAATTTGTGTTGATGTGTGAGGTTACTTAGAAGTTAACATGTGTTCTACAGGGATGGATTCAAATTCCATTCTCAACAAATGGCAATGGCATTGTACTCTTTATTTGCCTGCCACCTTCCTTCATGTTCTTGTTACTCTTTTAATGAAGCCCCATGAGAGTCCCCCACTTGCTGTGTGAACAGTGTGAACACCAGCTAAATGTATAAGACAACTTGGAAAGTACCTGCCATAAGTAGGCGACTAAGAAGTCAAGGTGATGGCCTAAAACTTCACTTGAAAACTACTGGAGCATGGTCGGCAATTGTGGTGTCCAATTTAGAGCTTGTTTGGAACAGGCGTCTTAAGACTCTGCCACAATTCTCTCCTGAACAGACCTGAAATGTCTTGGGAAGCCAAGGGCCAAGCTCGAATCCTACCCTATTAAAACAGCTTCACCAAAGAGGAGGTTGTTCTGTGTTCATGAGCTCTACACCTTTACATGTTCTCCTCATGGTGGCATGGGTCTCTGGTTTCTGTTAGGCAAATTGGGGATTCTAAATTGAAACACAGGTGTGAGTGAATGGTGTGTGCACCCTGTGGAGGGCGGGTGCCCCGCCCATGGTGAGTCCCTGCCTCCTGCTTATTGACCCATAGATAGGCTCCGGGGACATGCAACCCTAGTAAGGATTAAGCGGTTTCAGAAAATGAATGAATGAATCATACAGTGCCATATGAATATTTCTGTCAGTGTTTTAACTGTGTCATCTAAAGAAAATATTTTTGGTCAAAGTAATGCAGTTCAAACTTTCCAAGTGAAGTGGAAATAATAAAACATTTTCCTCCTTTACTGTGATGTATTTCCAAGCTAAACACAATACTGAGGAGGGCTCCTGTGCTACGTGACCATTTCACTTTGTGGTAGAGTTGGAATGTTAAACACGATATTATCAGTTAAAATGTTCCCCTCCTACTGGTGTATGGCGATGTAGCCTAAAATCTGAAACTTTTCTACAGATGGTAATGTTGTATAATTTGTTATCTGTGACATTGCTGTGGTTGCAGACTCACATTATTTCAGCATGCTTGCTCATCTTAGTATATCTCTCTAAAAACCAGTGAGAGAGGAACAAATCCAAATGGTTTTGAGGTTAAAGATGCATTGGTGTCTGATGCACATGTTCACTTGTGTAAGTGATGCTTGGTTGCAAAACAGACATTTATTCTCTAAACAGTTCCCTTCCATCAGACAAGGGAGGTTAACATTACAGAAGGCTTTTTGACATCTCTTCTATTTTCTTTCTGTCATCCGTCATGCCGCCCGCCTCTTCACTAGCTGGCAGTCATGTTGATAATTGGAATTTACTCACAGTGAAGGGGTAAAGAGATAATTTACACCTCAGATGTAAGAATCTGAGAATGACGTAAGTTAACCAGCGAACCAGCCAGTGGTGGCTACAGTTGTATGCAGAAGTTTGAACATCCCTGGTCAAATTACATGCTTTGTTGCTTTTAAGGTGAAAATAAGCACACATTCTCTACATGGAACAAACTTGTGTATAAAATATATTTATTTAAAATATATTTTAAAATAAATGTACATAAAGAATAGAAAATGTACAACCCCAAATCAGAAAAAGTTGGGACAGTATGGGAAATTCCCATAAAGAAGCAGTGATTCTTAAATTTACTTTGACCTTTATTTCATTGCACATTATGAACTCAAAATCCTTCATATTTTGTGTCAACTTCATTTCATTTGTCAATTTACTTTCATTTAGGCCTGCAACACATTCCAAAAAAAGAAAGGGCACAAGCCTAAGCTGAACACTAGTTATCTCAGACACCTCAGACGGCACTGCATCAAGAACAGTTATTCATCAGTAGCTGATGTAGCCAAATGGACAAAGCATTACTTAACAAACCTTTGTCAAGCAATACAATACAGAGTTACATATACAAATGCCACTTTAAACATTTCTTCACAAAAAAGTAGCCTTATATTAACCATTCTAGAAGCAGCGTCGGCGTCTCTGGACTTGGAGGCATCTGGGAGGGACAGTCACACAATGGAAATGTGTATTGTGGTCAAAAAATCAGTATTCCAAAACTGTGTGTTCCATACCAAAGACAAAAACAATCATCCAGACTGTTATCAGCAACAAGTTGAAAAGCCTGGGTCTGTCATGGAATGGAGATGTGTGTCAGAGCTCTCGGCAAAGATCATTTATACTTCTGTGATGGCAGCATTAATGCACAAAAGTACATTGAGATTTCAGAGCAACATATGCTGCCTTCAAGATTACATCTTTTCACGAGATGTCCATGCATTTTTCAACAAGACAATGCAAAATCACAGTGTACACACATAACAAAGGCATGGCTACAGAAGAAGAGGGTTCGGGTACAGGACTGGCCTGCCTGCAGTCCTGACCAGTCCCGAATACAGATTGTGTGGAGAAAATGGAGATTGGAGAAAACAAATAAGGCGACAGTGATGACCCTGCTCAGAGTAGCTCCTTCATTTACCATCTGTAAACTCCAGTCTTCAACGTGATTGCTAGCTTGTGAAGAGAAGAATGGCACAGAGGATTGCAGAAAGAGAATCGAAGAGATGTCAAAGCACTTCCTATCATTTTAACCCCTCTTGTCTGAGGGAAGAAAAATGCAGAGAAAATATGTTTTGGGACTGAGCATCATTTACACATGTGAAGGTGTGGAGAAGCCACCAGTGACTTTTCTGTTGTTCGTTTTCTGTTGCAAGCAGCCTACCTATATGTGCATTTGTGTGCCTGTGCCTTTGTTTGGGTCTGTATGTGCAGTTGTTATAAAGGCACCTTGCTGTGCTCACACAATTCTTCCTCCACACAGAGAGAAAGAAGAGGACAAAGAGATGGCTGAGTTTTTACGGGCAAAAATTCCCACAAAGAAAAGTAAGTATATGTGTGTTATCCAGTTGCCTTGTATTTGTAAAGCAGCTTTGAGGGTCCTGTTGTGTTCCGCAAGTTAATTGCAGTATGGTCTTTGAAAGCGTCCATAGCATTTCATAGTTTTTCTCACCTGCTTAAACAGAAGTTCTGCAATAAAAAGCCCAAAGTTCAGAACAGCATGTCATTTAAAAAAACACACACACATACATACTTTGCCTTTGAAATACTGAGCTGAACTGAATTTGTTGTGAATTGTCCATTTTTATGGAAAGCAGTCTCTGTGTAGTTTTCTCAAATGGTTATAGATAGATTGAACTGTCATAACCTGAAAATTCACACCAGTCTTGCATACCAGATGGTACACTCAGTAACAATAACAACACAGCCATGTCTATTAGCAGGCCCTGTAATTACATTATATTGAGGTTGAGTGAAACAGGATTGCTTTTACTGAGGGGGCTCCAAGTTCCGCAATTGATTTTTCACCCTCAAACATGTTCTTTCATAACCAGTTTTGCTAAGGTGGTTAGGCACATTGTTGACAAAGATCATGTTCTACCTGATGAAAAACTGCTGCAATCTTTCTTTGAGTCACTACAAAATGCTGAGTTTACATTAAGTTGAGTTGAGGTCCAATACTAGCTGCACTACTGACTTGGATTGTGTTTGTCGAAAACTTGGCAGGTTGGACAAAATGACTGAATGACAACACCCAATAGAGCACCCCGTCATTCCTATCAGTGTGAACTTTTTTGGGTTCGCAAAATAAATATCATTTGACTCCTATCTGCAGGCCTGGAATGGAAATAGACTTTTCATTTCTTTTTATGAATTTTACCCTATATTTATAAAAAATGTAATTGAAATAATTTAAATTAAAATTATATAAAAAGTTTTTTTTTTGTAATTTCGAGGTTGAACTTAGGGACCTCCTGAGCAGTGTGTTTTATGGCTGTTATGAAAAGGGTTTACAGTGAACAATGTAGGAATTGCTTAGGCTGAATGAGATTTTATCTACACTGTATGGACAAAAGTTTCGGGGCACACTTGTTTTCCAGGGTTTGGGCTTCAACATACATTTGGGGCAACCTCAGTGCACAAAGCAAGCTTCATAAAGACATGGTTGGATGAGATCGGTGTGGAAGAACCTGACTGGTCCACACAGAGCCCTGACCTCAACCCCATCCAACACCTTTGGGATGAACTGGAACAGAGATTGTGAGACAGGCCTTCTCATGTCACACCAGTGCCTGACCTCATTAATGCTCTATAGAATGAAAGGGCACAAACTCCCACAGAAACACTTGAAAATCTTGTTGGTGTTACGGACATGCATCCCAATACGTTTATTCAAATAGTGTATATTTAGTAAAGCTGCAACACTTGCTATGAAAGAGCAAGTTCATGGGCAGAACATGGATCTGAAATGACAGAGGTGCATTAACTCTAGAATTATCACAGAACTCAGAGGGACCATTTCCCATAAAAGAAATAGATGTGCAGTGCTGATGTTGATTCACCGTTGGATAACCTCACTCTATTAAAATATCTTGAACTTGGTTTAATATATTGCATCTGAATGCTGGCCTGCTGTGATTTGTTTCTTTGCTTTAACAGCTCAGAAATTACATGTGTTAGAGGAGACGGTTGTGCAAGATTTGTGCAAAATTCTGTTGATAAATGGGCTTTTATGTGAGCGCTGTGACAGCATTGTAAGGTCTCTACACAGAGTCTCTATGCCCAGCCACTCAACCCTCTCCAGACACCCGCTCCAGAGTTTCTGGAGGACCCCTAATTGCTAGATCAAGATCACCTGAATACTATCATCACCTTCAGTATAAATAGACCATTGTTTCTTGCATGTCCTTGTAAAGGACTGTCTATGTTCTAACTATCATTCTTTACTGTCTGACTGTGTACTGACCCTTGTCCTGTATTTTTGGGTTTGTCTCTTTGATTCAATATTTTGATCTGTTTGCCTCTGACTGTTTCACAGTTACAGATAACCTTACCTGCATTTCAGCTTGTTGTGATTTTGCTGTGAATGCCTTGTTGACTGTTTTTTGGCTGTTCTGAACTCTGCCCCTTTTCATTCCACAATTTGTGCTCATCCTCTGTGTCAGTAAATCAATCAACTTGGAGTTCTGCGTTTAGGTCCGTATCTATATCTTTACTGCAATTGCACTGCAAAGCAGGCTGCTAGTATAGGTTTTGTAATGAGGGGCATTTTGAAGGGAGTGGATTCAGATGATGTTTTAATTTAAATCACACTGTAGTTTAATGAATTGCTAATTCTTGTCTATGGCTGGGTTGTTAATATGCTACATCATCCACAACCAACGAGCTTCTATAAAAGGATAGTCCCAGTTGGATCTGAATGAATGAGCCACATTCAAAGTTGTTGAATTGTACTGAATGCGTACACCTCTGCTATATGGACAAAAGTACTGGAACACACCTGTTTTTCAGGGTTTGTATTAGGCCCCTTACTTCCAGTGAAGGACAATCTTAATGCTTCATCATACCAAGACATTTTGGACAACACCATGCTTCCAACTTTGTGGGCAGAGTTTGGGGAAAAACCTTTTCAGTTGCAATGACTGTAGCCCAGTGCACAAAGCAAGCTCCATAAACACATGGTTGGATGAATTCAGTGTGGAAGAACTTGCTAGGCCCCCACAGAGCCCTGACCTCAACCCTATCCGACACCTTTGGGATGAACTGTAACAGAGATTGTGAGCCAGGCCTTCTTAACCAACATCAGTCCCTGACCTCATAAATGCTCTATAGAATGAATGGGCACAAATTCCCACAGAAACTCCAACATCTTGTGGAAAGCCCTCTAAGAAGTGTGGAAGCTGTTTAAATGTCATTAAAGTCCCTGTTGGTGTAATGGTCAGGCGTCCCAATACTTTTGTCAATATAGTTTACAAGTGCACACATCAAATTCTGTGTTAATGCTCCAAGTTAGAACCATTGTGCCGGTAATGGAATAATATTTTACTGAATGAACTACATTGATTTGTGTATTACTATTAAAGGGGACCTATTATGCAAAACTCACTATTTTTAAACAAGTTATAATAGGTCTATGGGCTTTACAAAACATGTTTGTGAAGTTCATTGCACAAAATCACTCTCACATAAAGAGATATCACCAGCTTTATTCTTCACAGTTTCGGTCCTTTTCAAAACAAGTCGTTTCAGGCTCAGTCCTTTTTATGCAAATAAGCTGTTGCTGGCCACGCCCCACCCATCCCATGCTTAAACTGCGTGTTTAACTTCTAGATTTTATATTAAGAATCCATGTCCTTAACACCAGTGAAAGTGTTTCTTTCTTTCCTTCCTTCCATCCCTTCAATCAGTGACAGTGGTCCTAGCCTGTATGGTGACCAGGCTGAAGGAAGGAAATGAGGGAGAAAGAGTGAGAGATACTCTAGGTGGACACTTAACACACATGGAAAAGGCAGAAAACAGGCGGTATCAAGCCCTACATGTTCGACCCCGAGTTGGACCCAGAGCAAGACGAACACAACACTTCATGTGTGCCGGTAGATATTGCGCTCGGCTTATCTGTGCTTGTAAAACTAGCAGACGTAATGGCGGATCTTTAACTAATCTGGTGTTACAACGCTGAAGTTAGCTCCTTATTCGCAGCTCCTTATTCGAAATTTTTGTTCCACCTTAAATACTGCGCTCCAGGCTGCAATATCGCAAATTCGCCTGTAGGGGGAGGAAACTACTGAGGTTTACATTCAGAATTATGTTGCCTTTCTATATGGACTGTTTCAGAAATGCATGTAGAGAAATAAAAACGTTTTTAATCTTTACATAGTAGTGATCTCTTTCCACTCAAAATCCTATTCTGTAACTTTAAATCCTAGGAACTTGGCTCATAAAGTCATGAATAGCAATTTCCAAGCAGATCAACCAAAGCATTTAACCCATTTCTTTCTTGCTAAGAAGTAGCCATATATTACAAGCCAATGTGCAAATAAGCAAAGTTCCCATGTGAATTTAACAGTGAATAATTTTTTTGGTCCAAACAAGTAGCAAGTGATACTAGTTCTACACATCCTATTTTGACCTGAACAAGTGAGTTTTCAGTGGACCAAAGCATTTAAGGCATCTGCTTGGAAATTGCTATGCATTACTTTATGAGCCAAGTTCCTAGGATTTAAAGTTACAGAATAGTTTAGGATTTTGAGTGGGAAGAGATCACTGCCATGTAAAGATTAAAAACGTTTTTATTTCTCTACATGCATTTCTGAAACAGTCCATATAAAAAGACAACATAATTCTGAATGTAAACCTCAGTAAAGTTTCCTCCCCCTATGGGTAAATTAGCGATATTGCAGCCTGGAGCGCAGTACTTAAGGTGGAACGAAAATTTCGAATAAGGAGCTGCGAATAAGGAGCTAACTTCAGCGTCATTCTGGTGTTGGGGTGCAGCGGTGCGCCTTACCATATATATCCACGGGAACAAAACATGCATTTTGCGCCGTGATTGGTGTATTTTCATGCCAATTTCTTTGCCTTAACCAATAGCGGAGGTTGTTTTATTGTGTTTTGAGCGAGTATTGGCCATCTGGGCGGAGCGAGTTTTTGCCGCTGCAGTGGTCAGGCACGGCTGAATTCAGCATACATAAAGCTGCAAAGCCCCAAGATGGCTGCTGAAATGGGTGACAAGCACCAGGCTAGTGGGTGGGGTCTCGACAGATGAGGGGCGGTTCTTTGCAAATTGGCCCCCTACTGACGTCACATGGGGCGCTCCGTCCAAACGGCTTGTTTTGAAAGGGCCTGAAGCTGTGAAGAATAGAGCTGGTGATATCTCTTTATGTGAGAGTGATTTTGTGCAAAGAACTTCATGAATACGTTTTGTATAGCCCATAGACCTATTATAACTAAAGTGAGTTTTGCATAATAGGTCCCCTTTAATAATTTGAATTATTAATAAAATACTGCAATGGATTGGAGATCTACGCAGAGTGATTCTCCACCTTTCACCCTGTGACCGCCCAGACTTCAGCACCCCAACAACCCTGTTAGGGATGAGTGGCTTGGATGATGAGTGAATACATTAATTAATGAATAAAGGGGTAACAAATCATATTTTATTAAATACTGGTGAATTTAATCACGGTAAATATGTACACTGCCACTACTTTATAAATACTTGGTTGAGGTAGGAGATGTGATTAGTCAGGGTTCTTAATATAAAGTTATTTCATAAAGAACTTTGGGACACCTCACCTCAGCTACACCAGTTTGTGTAACAGATTGTTGTATAATTTAGTGGACTGCTAGACTTTTAGACTCACGCTCTCTCTCTCTCTCTATTTATCTCTCTCTCAGCTTCCTTCCAGGACAGAAGAATGACCTCCAGGGCTCAGCAGACCTCCTCTCCATATGTGACCAAGACTGGCCTCACCCTGCTTAAAGAATGCTGCGGTTTTACCTGTTCCATCATGTAAAGTGAGGGAGGAAAAAAGAGAAAGAGAAAGTAAGAAAAAGAGATGAAGAGGTGTGAGAAGGAGACCTAGAGCAAGTGAAATTGTGAATGAATGTCGTGAATACAACAGTGGTACAGGGGGAGAAAATGGTCTGTGATGAAGACAGGTTCAGTCAGGCAGCCAAGAGGCCTTTAACTTGACACTATCTTTCTATTTTAGGCACTGAAGACTTCTCTTTGAACTCATAATTGATGTGCAGATTGCAACAATGAGAAAAACATTATGCAGATTGGTGCTTGTTTAATTGCTGGAATTAGGCCGCAGTATATGTCTGTACTTCTCTTGTGAAGAAATGTTAGAGGTCACACTGACAACATTTCCCCTCAAACCTCTGATGAAACAACTGCTTGTATTTTAAGCAGTTGCTGTGTCAGAGGTTTTAGGGGAACAATTGCTATCCAGAATAGTAGAGAAAAAAATACTTACTAAAAGCAAAAGGCATAAGTTGCCCCAAATATCAGCTTCAGTGTTTTTTTTTGTCAGTGCTAAGCCATCCTTAGAATATCCTGAGCCATGGTTACAGTGAGTGCCATCATTGAATATAGCCTCATTTCAACTCAGCTAGAGCTATGAACATGTCCTTGGGCCTGACACTTAACAGCCAGAGTGAATAAGAAGGAGAGAGTGGTGGAGCAGGAGGGGGAGGAGGAGGAAAAAGTAAGAGATTACATTAGAAACCCACAAAGTAGAATTAAAAGAAACTGTACTGGTTAGACAAATCTGAGCCTAGTACTGACTCTGTCGTTCAAAGGGAATTTCATGTCATATCTGTGTCCTGTTTTCTCCTTGCGCTTTTGTACATGACGTTGTATAGTCCAGCTGAAATGCAGCTTTCTGTAAAGGTAATGATGTTCTCCTGATGTGAATGCAGAGTATAGATTTGCTAAAGAATTGATTTTGACTTGTTGTTTGCAGTCGGCCTCCGCCAATGCTTTCTTTTGCTCCTGTTCAATCTAGTAGCAGTTTTTTGTCATAATATGTATATATTAGATGTATAGTATTTTTGTTGCACCATTACTCTGTTTAGAGTCACTTCTTAACATTAATGCTGCATCTGGGTGCCCATAATATGATTGTACACACCAGATGGCTCTCTAGTATATATTCCATTCAAGAATGCAAAGAAAGTGAAGACATGGAGGTCTGGAGAATATGTATCCTGCTTTGTAATTTTCAATATTAACAACACAGAGATCACATAGAAGTTCATCAAATATATATTTTTTTTCAAATTCAGTGCCAAGCTTGCTTGTAATCTTGTGTACTGTCCAAGATCCGAATGCTTTTTCCCACTGCTTTGTCCACTCAAGTACAGTTTACAAGTGAAAGAATTGGAATTTCCAGGTTTCTGAAAACACTCGAATGCAGCATAAATGCACTGGCATTTTTAAATGCTATGCTACTGATGTTGATGTAGTCGGTTGAAACTGACACATTTACCGCCATGGTAATGTAATTTGATTCCACAACAAAGAAACTACATCTGATCTACCCTAACAATCTGACCTTTCACATGAATACAACATTTGACATTTATAACACAATTTAAAAGTTCATATTTTGACAAAACTTAGCAACCATTGCTATGAAAGGTAGTTCAGTTCTTCCTAATGCTGCATCATGAGTGATGTCACGAGAATTTGGAGACGTGCTGAATTCAATATATTAAGCCTTGGCCACCTAATTAACATGGCTTATTCAAGTACTGTCTGCTGTCTTTCTGCTACCACACATTTGATGTGCAATTGAATGCATTTGAAAGGAGAGAATGGTGTTTTGTGTGTGCCAAGAGGAGACTGCTCTGCCGTTTTCGCTGTGGTTTGTAAAGTCTTACACTATTGGTGGTCTTACGAATTATAATAAATGAAGCTGAATTTTCCAGTAAATAAAGCATTGAATGAACATTGCTTTCAGTGTCTTGTAGTTTTTGCACTGTGGCAACAGCCTTTAAATTAGTCTCAGTAATTACCACAGACTCTTAAGGCATATACTGTGTTAACCTGGACTGCAATTTACTCGCAGAATAGACCAAGGCTGAGGTGAATGTCTGACTGCTGGACATAGAAAATGTGTAGAAAGTGCAGTCCTATGTGACAATGCACAATAAAATCAACCTGATGAAGGCAGGTTAAAAGGCTAAAAATGTGTAATTAGCTCAGATATCAGAATGAAAACATCAGGGAAATAACTAACCTTTATTTAAAGAACATCTAATCTAAGAAAACTGAAATTCTTATTACAGAATACCACAATTATATAAAACCTTTCACAATGACTGGCACAGCTATAAATTCTTATTAACAAAATGTTTAAAATATAAAAATAATTTGACCTGTGACAGAGGCCACATCAACAGGGAAAAAGAATTAAGAAGCTTAAAACAACTACAGTTGTTGTGCCAAGAAGGGAGGGAGGAGTGGCCTCGTCAAGCATCACAGGTGATGATTAAGAGGAAGAAAAGACTTACTTGAGAGGTTGCACAAAGTACTAAATGCAGGCGTGCCAGTAATTATGGTACATGGTTTGGTTGAATATTTTATGCTTTTTTTCCCTTAATAAATTACATTAAAGGATACAGTTTTCTCTTATTTTCAGAGTGAAAGCGAACCATTAACCACAAAGGCATTTTTGTTGACCTTTTGTTGACCTTTTTTCTCCTGTAAAGGTGGCGATGATTGTGCATTACAATGCTCTTCTTTTGTCTGTGGCACATCACTCCTGTTTCTACATATAACTTCCTATTCATTTCTTTGTGATGTGACTGGAGGCACATGTGCCTCTAGCATTGCCACTGTCATTAGAAATGAATGGGCTGCCTTGACAACTGATCTATTCCCAGTGAGTACCCAAGCTGCACAGCCACAGCTGGAGACTGTCATGTGGACAAACTGCCAAACCAGCTGTTTCACACCCCCCCCCTTTTAGTGTGTGCCGGCCGCTCTGCTCCGCGCTGCTGCACTGCACAACGCGATGACTCATGGGGAGGGTGGGGGATTCATTGTGATGCACAGACAGGTGGAGGAAAGTCTGCACTGCCCTGAAAAAGCAATACAACATCTCACTATGGAGGCATTTACATACTGTTTCAAATTAACATAACACAAACAATAAACAACATAAACTTAACAAATGATCAATCTTGGACCACTTCTAATTGTACATTCATCATGCAATTTTCATATGACAGCTAAAGTTTTCAAAAAATAAAGAACTAAATATTATGTTCATCATATTACATTCGTTTATGTTATGTTACATGAACTTTTGTCATGGGTCTCAGTGGAGGATATAACGTAGTATTCTTCTAGAGTGTAGCTTCTTTGCCCAGGCTTAATGAGTTCACTGACACTACAACAACAAAAAATGGAATAAATGAGAGGAGAAACATAACAAGCGCAGATGCTACCAGATAGGAGTACAATTAGGGATACAATTAAGCAATTCGTCTTTCAGAGTGACAATGCAGAGGGATGAGGGGCTAAATGGCATTCGCAGTCACCAGATCTCAACATATTCAAACACCTATGGGAGATTTCAGGCCGTGTAAAACAGGGCTCTGTACCACCATCATCAGAGCACCAATTGTGGGAATATCTTTTAGATGAATGATGTTCCATCTCTCCAGTTCATTTGCAGAGACTTCTGGCTGCTTGTGGCAGCCCACCACCTTACTAGGACACTTTGTTTTTTCCTTTAGATTGTTAACTAGCTGAATGGACCCCCAGAAATGCCTGATCCAGATACATGTTGGCACAGAATGACATGTGCCTCAATGTGCCTGCAAAACACACCAACACTACGTCATTGAGATTGGGTTTGCTAAGACTGCAGCTTTTCACGCAACCGGTACACAGCCCTACCCAACTTCCACTGATGGTGAGCATGCGTTTGAGGCTCGCACTTCTATCTACCCACTGTGTTTCTTGCTATTGTTAAAGAAAATCCCTGAACAATGTATTTTGAGACCCAAATGCAGATTCACATCTGGCTTTAAAAGTCATAAGAAAACTGATGCAATATTGACTGAGTAAAATTGAGAGGGGCAGCGGGTGGCCTAGTGGTTAGGGAGTGGCCCCTGTGATCAGAAGGCTGTAGGTTCAAATCCCAGGACAACTAGTGGCACCACTGAGATGCCCTTGAACAAGGTACCGTCCCCCGCTGTGTTCCTGGCAGCCCACTGCTTCACTGAATGGGTTAAATGCAGAGAAAGAAGTTCACATTGTTCACACTGTGTGCTGTGCTGTGGTGTGTTCTCACGTGACTATAAGGGGCCACTTTACTTTAAACTAAATAATCAGCGGCACATATTGAATCAAATGCATACTCATGAGGAAGAAAGTCAAATTTTGCATTTTACCATGTCCACATTTAAGCAAGTGCACCAGTTTCGTACATAATACAAGGGAATGCATCTGAACGCGTCTGATTTGCACTAAAATATGCCGCGCAAGCTGGGGCCCCCAATTGGGCCCCCAATGATTCAGAAGACCAGGTACAAGTACAGTTACAGACTGGATTTACCCTAGTTGTTAACAAACATGGCATCACTATGCTTAATGTTCTTTTTGATATGGCCTTGGTCATGTGATGTATCACACTTATTATGGAATTTCTTGTAAGGTTGTCAGGGTTACAGACAAACTGCAAGTGAGTCGCTGCATGCTTTGTTAAAGACACCTCACCCACATTTCATTTGAAGACCAAATTGTAAATAATCAGTGGATTGTGAGCTGAGCTTACAAGAACGCATTACCAGGGCCGTGTTAATTGATTTTGTCAAGTAAACACTGACACCAAAGACACTAAACAGGTTAATGTGCTGACATGATAACACCGCAGCAGTCAGTTGTCGCCACCTTCACACATTGCACTCCATTTGCACATCTGGAGCTCTGCATGCAGAAGAGCTCTTGTGCCTAAAGGTTCTCAAGAAAATCAGGATTAGTGAACGGAGTCACATTCAATGCAGGTTTGTCCGGGGAAGCTCTTACAAATAGCTTCAGCGGGTTCTTTTTTAGCAGTATAAGTGAGAGTGCGGGGAAATAGCTGTGTGAGAGAGACAGGACTGAGGGAGATGGTTTGGACATCTCAGCGGGCAGCAGCTGACAGCTGAGGGATCTGTGTGGCCGATCGCAGAAGTGTCCGTGGAGAGACGCAGCGTGGTTCAGGGACACACACAAAAGACTTCTTTTGAGCATTGTTCCCTAGCAACATGTCACGCAAAAGTGGCTTATGACGAAAGGATTGGGCTGACTAATAGTGAGGAATAAAAGTCAGCAAATGAGTAGAACTCGGTGCAGGTTGGCACTCAGATTTAGGTAGATGTTGGAGGATTGATTTTTCCAATTCTGATTACAGTTACATGTTATCTGTAACCTTAAAGCCACATATTCAAATACAGATATGATAAAAACAATATTAGCATATCAGTTACAATCGTTAAAATATAAAATGTGTACTCAACTCTTAGATACCATAAGGAATTACAGACACTCAGACAGCTTTAACGTACACCACTGAAATGGAGGAAACACAAACCCACACCACAAGGATTATAGAAATCCAGGTATATTTGCGGTCACAAATTAGTCCCAAAACACACTCTACACAAGTACACTAGCACAGGGTACATTCCATCCTGTGCCATTGTGTCCTAAGCATTTTTGTCCTAATCATATTACCCCTTTCCACATATTCAGAGGTTTTTAGGACTGCTTAAAAATCATTTTATGTTATCTATCTATCTTTTAAAACCAGACTAAAAACATATTGTTTCTTTTAGTGTTATGTCCTGCTTTCTATCTGCAGGTTCCTGCTAGCGTACTCTGTGTTGCTGTCATTTGAACTGTTAATGTCTACTACTGCCAGTCATTTGCTGTTTGTTCTGTCTGTACTATTTTGTTAAGCGGCCTTGAGTTTGAGAGTGTCTTGAAATTGAAATATCTATCTATCCATCCATCCATCCATCCATCCATTCATGTATTTATTTATTTATTCTCCGACAACTGAGGAAGAGCATCCTCACACAGAACATCACATCCTGGTATGGGAATAGCTGTGTTCAGGACCGAAAAGCTCTGCAGAGAGTGATCCGTGCGGCAGAACACCGCTGCAGGTCTGTTCTCCCTTCCCTACAGGACATTTACACCAGGAGATGTTGGTCCAGAGCAGGTTGAATATTAAAGGACTCGTCCCACCCCAGTAACGGACTGTTTCAACTTCTGCAATCAGGCAGAAGGTTCCACAGGGCCAAAACAGAGAGACTCAAGAGGAGCTTCTATCCTCAGGCCATTCAAGTCCTGAACCAGAACATGCCCCCCACTCCCCTCAAAGCATTACCATAGCATTACCATAAGGGACTGAAACAGGACCTCATATCATATTCATTGTCATATTCCAGAACATTCACTGTCATATTTCACATCATATCGGATTTGTTATCACATCATCCGCTGCTACACTGTACATGCTGCTTGTTGCTCTGGTCACTCTGTTTACATTACACTACATTACTCTGCTCACTCTGTTAAATGACTCTATTTACATCACTTTGCTCGCATTGCTCTGGTTTACATTGCTCTGCTAATATGGCAAAATGCACTTTAACATTCCATTTGCACACTGTACATACTGCTGCTCCATTTATACAAATACATATAAAAACCCCAAATTTATTAGATCTGTGTTTTAGAAAATTTCAGATTTGTGTTTAAAATTTATAAATGTACTTACATTTATACTTATATCTACTTTTCTTTACTTATACTTATTTCTTTACTTATTTTTTATAATGTTTGCACAGTCAGAAGGACCGGGTCAGGATACTGTGTGCTGTACTTGTATGACTATGCATGTGACAAGTAAAGAATCTTGAATCTTGAAATCTTGGGGAAAAAAAAAAAAAAAAAAAATGCATATATATGCATTCACTGCTCCACTGATTGGTTCATTGGTTCAGCTCATTTCCATGCCGTTGTCCAGAAGGAGAGAGCAGGACATGCATCAGCAGTTTGATGTGTCAGTGATGTCTGAATATTGTCATCAGCTGCCAAATAATTGGACGTTACAAGACATTCTTTTTGGTCTAACTCAAAAAATTCCTCCAACAATTCAATTAAAATAACAATAATAATGTTGCAGGATGTCATTGTGTGTATCCTGCTTATAACTTCATCAACGCATTTAAAACACTTCCCTGTGGAGAGCTGAAAGTGTTTTTTTAACATCCGTAAGGATTTCATGTGAACCCAATAATTTGTTCTGTTCATTGTTCTGCTCTGGGTGGAAAACAATCATGCCTCCATAAAACCACACATTTAAGTGGACCTCTGAGGAAAAAACTGTAGAATGTAAAAAAAAAAGAAGCAGAATATGGCTTAAAGCTTTCAAAGCCCAGACTGTTTTTTCTAGTTGATTAGTTTCCAGCTACTTCATGGTTGAAAGAACAGGCAGGTTCCATGCAAGGACAATGGGGCTGTGGGACAATATGCTTGTTGTTTAGAGTCTCTCACAGTAAATTCTAAAATTCTTTTTCGTTAAGCTCAAGCTGATGAAGCAATGTCTGTGGCATTTCGGTTGATTCGCTGACAGCGGTGGATCACAGAGAAACTATACCAACCTTTTACAAAAACAAATCAAATAAGTCTAATAATAAATTTGTTTGTGTCTGCAGCTGCATTCTGACTCAAAACTGAACAGTCCTCTGCTGTTCACATGAGCATTATGAGGACTAATCTGGAGTCTCGTTTGAAAACCCTAATTCACAATTTTCTTCATAGCTGAGCTCAAATCTAGACCATTGTCCAGAACCACAAATCCACCAGAACTGCAAGCACACTATATTCCCATTTGGGGGGAAGAATTATATGGCAACACTCCTCTGATTCTATTCACTAGAGTGGCCCTTTAAGAGCGGTAAGTTACATGCTTAATGCACTATTCCAAAGGTACCAAGGCTATTGGATGAGCTGCATGGCCTAAATGATGGTCCTGACAAACCTCTTAACCCTTAGAACACAAGCAGCACGGATCCGCGCCCGGAAGCACAGCAAATGGTAAATTGTCAACATATGGCCAAACTGCTCCTTATCTGGAAATTCCCCTGGTTTCTTTTGATGCTCGAGGTGCCAGATGTCTTGCTGAGCCATGTTTTGTGTTCCTATGTCAAGAAGAACCAATGTTATTGTAATTTAAACAGCATGTAGTAATAATAACTGCTTCTGAGGTTTTAAAAATGGTGTCACACGCAGATGCTCATTAAGAACAAAAATGCCCAAATTTATTTTATTTTGGGTCTTAAAAACAAAGAAAAAAAACCACAAGATCTTCAATCCCAGGAGAACTTTAAGGATAGCCTCCACACAGAAGTGGGAGGGGAAACCCAGCAGAGCGGCCGAGCAGCAGCACGCCAAGCAAAAGAGCAGCAACCGGCGAGCATGTAGGAGAGCTAACACCAGTTTTAGACTGTTTTAGTAATCTGTTGAAATAAGATTTTACTAATACTGATTTTTTTTTTCAAATTTCATCCAGGTATTGACTATCATACATAAATAATACATTTTTGAATCAGCGTTCTAATTAAAAATCAGGGTGTGTGAGAATGTGTCAATGAGTAAATGAATAAAATGTAACATATTTGTGAATTTGGTAGCAGTCTCAAGCTGAAAATCCAGAGTAATTTGACAAGCGCTCTCTCTCTCTCTCTCTCTCACCCCACACACATACGTAAGAGATATGACTCATTCTGACTCACTCCTCGCCGTTGTGAAAGTAAAAGTGAATTACAAGTCAATTACAGGAGAATGTTCTCCTGCATCTCTCATCTAATAAGCCATGGAGAAAAGCTCTGAAGTGTTTACAGGTGTTCATAGCCAATTAAAGCAAACACATGGTGTTGTCTATAAATGGTTTCTTGAGGCTTTACGTGAAGGACAATGCCAATACAGTAATAATAACATTGCATTCAAATACACAGATTTAAATATGGAGCCCGGCAGGCCCATCTCAAAATTTCTTCAGGAAGTTTCTCTTTGGAGTGTTTGAGAGGTTGTGCCCATTCATTCTGTAGGCATGGCGTTGTCTTGGTATGCGAAAACATTAATATTGCCCTTCGCTGGAGGCAAGGGGCCACCTCAATTCAATCATTAAGAGCCGTGTCCCCATACTTTATATATATTTATGTATATACAAGGTTTAAGGCAACCGGCACAGTATTCATAACAGTTCCCTATAACAACTTCCTATGACTATTATTTCTATTAAGTTTTAGAGGCATTAAACTCTTTAGACATCTGGCTAGGCCCCTTACCTCCAGTGAAGAGCAATCTTAATGCTTCAGCATACCAAGACATTTTGGACGCCATGCTTCCAACTTTGTGGACACAGTTTGGGGAAGAACCTTCTCTGTTCCAGAATGACTGTGTCCCAGTGCACAAAGCAAGGTCCATAAAGACATGGCTGAATGAGTTGGTGGAAGAACTTGACTGGCCCTCACAGGGCCCTGACCTCAACCCCATCCAACACTTTTGGGATGAACTGGAACAGAGATTGTGAGCCAGGCTTTCTCGTCCAACAGAATGAATGGGGCACAAATTCCTCCAGAAACACTCCCCCAGAAATCTTGTGGAAAACCTTCCAGGAAGAGTGGAAGCTGTTTTAGCGGCAAAGGGGGAACAAGCTCCATAAGTCTATGTGTCTGAATGCAAAATGTCAAGTCCCTGTTGGTGTCATTGCAAGGCATCCCAATACTTTGGTCCACACAGTGTATCTAAGCCTGCTTGTTAATATAAGACCATCAAAAAAAATACTAAAAGAACAGAAAGTGTAAGAAAAGTAGACTGGCTCATATTTTGATCGCCGATGTACTGTTAACGGAGTGTCAGCTGGAGCCTCAGCTTGTTGCAGGAATAAAATGCTCGCTGGCAGCTCAAACACCACCTAAACATCTTAGAATCAGGACAAGAGCGCCTCCAAGCGGGGGATTACAGAACATCTACTTTCACACGTAGAATAAACAGGGCATCATCTGGAACATTTGCATCGATCACTGACTAATTGGAGAATTAATTAGAATTAATTTCTCCAGAAGAATCTGCAGCACAAAGCTGTTCTAGGGGCTCTATTATTCTTCCCAGGTGTTTATAAACAGGACATTTAGAACGTGCATTTAAAATACAATACTCACGTGTAAAATACAAAACTGTATTTCTTAATGTACTGAACATACGCAATATGGACAAAAGTATTGGGATGTCCGTTATACAGGAACTTTAATTACATTGCATTAAAATACATGATGATGGTTACTACTACTACTACTATTACTACTACTACTACTACTACTACTACTACTACTACTACGGCTTAGATAGCCTTTCTTTTATTTTTTTATATATTCTTATATTTTTATCTTTTCATTCATATCTTTCTCTCATTTACAACTATGCCGGTGTACTGCTGCTTGAAACGGAATTTCCCGGAGGAATCTTCACGAGGGATTGGTAAAGTTTTAATCTATCTACTACTACTACTACTACTACTACTACTACTACTACTAATAATAATAATAATAATAATAATAATAATGCATTTTGCTACATTACTGAGAAGTCTATCAGTGGTGGTGCAGCTTTAAGAGATGACGTCACCCCCTTGAGTTTCCAGTTCTCCCATCACCTTTCAGCCCGGCTCCTTTCAGACTTACACGGACAGAGGAGTAGTGGGATTCTCCACAAACGGACCTTGAAGTATGGATTTCTTAATAGGAAATCCCTTCGCGACACCAGTAGGACAAAGAATAGGTGAGTTGAGCGGTTTAATCTGGATGTTGAGCCCGGAGAGGGCTGTTTCCAGCCTGTTGCTTTTACTGCTGGTCTGTGTTTACACAGTGACAGGCGTCGCCCTCTCCTCACACTGCCTTATTAATGCACTGTAGATGGATAGCTGCATGAAATACTCCATATCAATACCTGATTAAGATGGACAGCAAGAGTAATGGATTAAGTCCAGATTGACACTGCTTGTGTTCAATCCAGGCCAGGAGGCGGGTTCTGCTCCTGTTACTGGGATTCCTGGTTGGTGTGCTTTGTTGTGTTAGTGGAGCTGTCAAGACAGTGGAGGGTGGGAAAGGGTCCTGTTGGGTCTGCCTGTTGAGGTTTCACTGTTTGACCTACTTTTGCTGTTTTAGGAGGTCAAACAGTATTTAAAAAGCACTTAAAGAAGTGTCTCTGGTCCTTATAGCGTTCTTTTAATGGTGCATTTCAGGTATCGGGTCTTAATCCTAAAATGCTGTAAGGATTTTACAGAAACAATGGTCACAATTTTTTTTAAAGCTTGGTCATAAAGTAATGGAAAGACACTTTTAGACAGTGACCTAATGTTTTCAGTGCTACCACACCTCACCCACATTCCAGCTTCATCCCCTCCCTTTCAGTAGAGCAGGGGAACATTTAATTTGCCTGAATAAATGTGTGTGCCAAGGCAGCTGATAGTCACACCAAGGAACTTCGGAGTGTGTGGCAGTCTTAATGAACAAAGACTGGTTGAAAGCCACCTAAGGACCTGAGCGGCTGAATAGCTAAAGTTGCATTAAGCCTTTTGTTTGGGAGTTGGTGATATAGGGCTAGGCCTGCCCTGCCCACGTCCCTGCCCTTGGCTACTGTAGTAAAAGCCACTGTAATTACATGGGCAGTAAATGACAGCTTCTACCAGTAGTGATGTAAACCCTTTTTGTGACTGTAATGCAACAGACTCCCAAATATTCTTCATTATGTAACTAAACAAGTCCTCATCTTAGTCTACAGAGCTGAAGATCTCAACAAACTGAGAATATATTCAGTGTCTATTGTGATCGAACTTCTGGTTGAGGGACATTGTGTCTATGTGTTGCTATTTTGGCAACAAACAGTCCAGAGTGTTTTCAAGGTTTCAAGGTTATAACAGTTGCTGATGAGTAGTAAGGAGATATTATGCTGGCATAATAAGTGGGCTAAGTGGAACAGATACCTCTTTAAATGAGCTTTCACTTATGCTCTTGGCTGAATGCTATTTCAGTAGTCCTAGGCTACTTACTGAAGATTGGGGATTATTGTGTAGGGAAGTTATCTGTTGACATACCCCCTCATATGGTTATACGGTTACGGTTCACACACAAATGTCTATATATTATTTGTATTATTTGCATAGTGTACTTTTTATATCATACTGTTGTATTGCTTTTATTCTATTGTTTTGCTGCCCTTTGTACTGTCCACTTTCTGCCGTAACTGCAAATATACCACTTGTGGGACTAATAAAGATTTATCTTACCTTATTTGGAGCAGGGTATAGTTACTGTAGTATACATACTTGGTGTCTTGATGTTCTTCGCTTGGTGTTTATTTGATATGCTCGTTAAACGTTGTATGTGTGTGCTTGTATGTGCTTGTTAGAATATGCCACAAGCTCCAGTCTGGAGTCAGAGGACTGGGGTCTAAACATGGAGATCTGTGACATCATCAATGAGACAGAGGAAGGGTATGTGTCAGATCACAAAAGCTGTGTTGTTTGTCCCCCCACAAAAGGCTTAATTCATTTCCAGTTTGGAATATAAACTGTCTAGGTTGTGTAGAGATGGATCACTGCAGTTGTACTCAATATTGTTGCATTATGCTGCTCTGTATTATAGCAGTTCTTTATAATGTGGTTTACTGCTACTATGATGTTTGTGCTTCTGCTGTATTGTTCTGTATTTAGGCCTAAAGATGCAGTCAGAGCGATAAAGAAGAGGATTGTGGGGAACAGGAATTTTAGAGAGGTCATGTTTGCTTTGACTGTGAGTAGCTCAAAGTATTTCTCCTTCATCTTCATCTTTATCTTTGCCTTGGATTTGTTTAATATTTGCTTAATATTAAGTTATTAATCTTATATTTTCAAGATGATTCAGCGACTACCATGAATTATTCTCTAATGTTAGGAAATGAATATGTATGAATATGCAGGTGTTATTTCCGACCAGTGAGGGGCCCACCTGATTCCACTTGGTTTCAGTCTTCAAACAGTTAATCAGGTGCTGCTGCTTGTTTAGAACGAAAATCTGGCCCTTATTGGATAAGATTTGACACCCCTGATGTAAGGTATGTAGTTATACCCGTACAGGCCTTTAAGGAGTTTAAGTGGTTAACTACATGAAAAAGTAAGACATACTACTGTATTCTCACTGGGGAGTCATGATGCACAAATAACACTTAGATTTTATGTTACAAAATATTTGGTATATTAAATGTATTTACATAAATGGGAATAGTTTCATTTATAAATCTATGATATTCCTAAAGGACAATCACAAACAAAAGAAAAAAAAATGCCTCTATAGAAATCCCTTTTCAATAATGCTGTCACCAGAAGCTGCAGTCCTGTTTAGGCAATTTGAGTTTGACCAGACAAAAAAAGCAGTAGTTTTTACTTTCACCATATTATGCTGAAAAGTCCACAATATCTTATCCCGAAATTTGTGGATTGCAACGTTAACGCTCATTTCTTTCATCTTTCATCCTGTCTTTCATCTTAAAAATAGCCGTTCTCTCTTTGTTGCTGCCGCAGGTTCTGGAGGCTTGTGTGAAGAACTGTGGCCCCAGGTTCCATGTCCTGGTGTCGACCAGAGAATTTGTGGAGGGGGTTTTGGTCCGAGCAATTTTACCTAAAAATGACCCCCCTCTAGTTCTTCACGACAGAGTACTGAGTATTATACAGGTAAGAAGAACTGATGTCAGTCAGGCTGGTTTGACGAAAGGTCAAGGAACGTTGTCCGTTGTAGCATGTAGTGTTGTTAGTTTAATCTCACTAAACTGTCAATCAAAGCACTGGGTGTGTACTTAACATGTCTCTCTCTCTCTCCCTCTCTCTCTGTCTCTCTCTCTCTCTCTCCCTCTCTCTCTCTCTCTCTCTCTCTCTCTCTCTCTCTCTCTCTCTCTC
>JBBPCX010082134.1:0-7500 GCA_037974365.1 Hydrocynus forskahlii
GAGGATGGGTTCCCCTTTTGAGTCTTGTTCCTCCCAAGGTTTCTTCCTCCAGCTGAGGGAGTTTTTCCTCACCTCTGCCGCATTTGGCTCGCTCACTAGGGGCTCGGACCTGGACCCTGTAAAGCTGCTTTGTGAGAACTTGGTTGTAAAAAGCGCTATATAAATACAATTGAATTGAATTGAATTGAATAAATGCAGAAGAAGAATTTCAGCACTGTTCACACTGTGTGCTGTGGTGTGTTCACGTATGACAGAATGGTCACTTTACACTAACACTTAAGTGAAGCTGTGTTGTCTTTGTTCATTGCTCCCATCTGACTATTCAGTTTTGCACATCTCTTCGAAAACATTGCCTTCTGCCAGACGGTTCTCAGCCACCTTTGATGCCAAAAGTTCAGCTCTGTTGTGTTGAGCCTGCTGTAGTTTCCTGGAGTTTGGTTTAAAGCTCGCCAGCTGCCAGCAGCCTTCCAAGATCTATTTTTCTGCAAGGGACGTTCAAAATGTTTCCGCATTTTTATATTTTCATTGGAAAAGGCTGGAAGAGTAGTAATTGGCCGTGTCTAAAAATGACTAAAAATGAAAGTTTTTGTTTACATCATTTAGCAGACACTCTCATCCAGAGTGACGTACATCAGATTGTTTGGTGTTTTCATCATTGGTGTTTTCCATCTGAATACCTGAGGGGTGTGTCATTAACAGGCTGCTGCTGCCTGAGGCAGAGAAAATCTCAAGATTTCTTTTTATTCTGTTAACAAAGCACCATCAATAGATTTTACATACATAAAAGATTCAAGTTTTCTAGTGGTGCTACTTATATGTTTCTAGGACAAAAACTCACAGAGCTCTAGATGATTGTTTTGGAACAGTCCAAAAAGTCCCGCAGGGGGTCTTCGACCTCAGAGGGTTAAGTAGCCCACTTCTGTTCTTCATACCTGCAAAGCTAGACCTAAATCAGCCTCCGCTATTCAACCAAGTTACTGCTCGCTAAGTTACACACCTTAACAAACCCTGTCAAAAGGAAAAAAAAACTAGTTCTGTCTGGCAAGCCAGTTGTACTTTGTTTTTGAAATCCTTAATATATTGTGTTTAAAAAGTGCAGAAACTTTTTGAACTTACTTTGTAGTTTTGTTTAAAGGAGCTTCAGACAACGCACTTCTTGATTCATTGCTTCAGTGTTAATGTGGTTTAGCAAGAGACAGAGAACATGAGGACAATTTGAGAAAGATGATGATTTTGGCCTTGTTACTATCAGTATTAATTTGACCAATGCTACCATTTTGGATCATCTCAAGAATCCACTTGGTAGTGTCTTTCAGGTCCCTGGGGGTCCTGCTCGAATCGTCTGTTTTGTCTTTGAGGTAACGGTTTTCCTGCATCTACTGCAAGATAGCAGCGATGATGCTGATCACAGACATATTACCCTCATCAAACAATGCGCTGTGGGAACTCAGATAGACAGAATGTCCTCCAAGAAGCTTGCAGGAGGTCTCTTCCTGTTCATTTGGCAGAAGTATCTGATGATGTTGGGTTTCATTGACCTGATCAGAGGACAAAACAGAGCTCTTTTGGCGTATTAAAAGTTTAGAAATAGTCCCTGCAGAGGTGTGACAAGTCCACTGGTGTCATCCTTCTTACTCTTCACTTTTCTTTCTTCCACTTGTCTTTCTTTCGCAGGACTGAACGCTACAGGAAATCCTTTCTACCTGTGGCCACAGGACTGTAGAATTTATCCACATTGTGTGGGTGATCATTCTGTCCTGAATTGGGTTTGAGCAACATACAGCTGAACAGTTCAATTTGTGAACTGATTAAATGTTATTGAATCTCATTACTGTATCATCTGTTGCAGTTTTATGAAATGTATTCTATTGGCATTAACACTAAGCCACCGCCACAAGCCACTCTGCACTGCCGGTACAGCACACTAAATCTAAACAAAGTCAGTGTTACCCTTTTTTTGGTACATTAATGTTCCTGTCATTGTGTTGCACTATTGTTTATAATTTCCTTTTTTTCTTTTGTCATATTTTATTTATCCTTGCTTGTTCCAGTGAGCATGCTAATGACAGAGTTATTTCTTATCTTATCTTCTTATCTTTTTGGAGGTTTGTGAGGTGTTGGCACAGTGTCACCCTTACTACCTTTGAGCTGTATCTCTTTGTCAAAAGAACTGTACTCTTTTGCTCAGATTCCGTTTGGAAATTTGGAATTCTCACATCTTCAGAGTTTCAAAGGCGCTCACAAGTTTTCATAGAAGACTTCTTCAGATTTCTCTCAAGTTCATACTAGCACGGGCACCTTGCATCTCCATCTTCATTGCGGTATTTGTCCCTTTTTATTTATTGTGTCTGATGGATGTCCTCAGGATTTACTTCAGTTTACTAATTCAGCATTTTCTTCTGTCAGATCCTGATGTCCTGCGCTTGCCTGTCGCTGATTGAGAATAGTCTCCACCTTCAGCAACTTACTCAGAGTGGGGGAGACCAAAGGCATGCCAAGATCAGCACAGTTATTCCCTTTCTTCAGCCATAGGCGATGACAGAGAACAAGTTTGCGCTTTGATCTTCTTTTTCTCAGTAAGCAGGGTGAAGGTCGGATAAGTGATCTGCACCTTAGGCCCCGAAGATTGAAAGCTACTGCGAGCCGAGGAGTGAACTGCCAGATGTGGATAGATCAGTGAAGACGGCAAAATCGCTAGAGCTGTTTGATCCCACAAGTAACTCATATTCAAAGCATGGATATGAATCCCATTGACGTCCTCCACATCAGTGACTGGCACTCTTTAGAACCATATGCAGTTTCTCTGGAACGATGTTTGGTGAACTCAATAATTCTTCCATGAGGCTTCATTCTCTGTGCACAGTATAAACAAAACAAGTTCTTAAAGCAATTCTCATGGGGAAAAAATGACAGTGCGACATTGCAACACTTTCTACCTATTAAGGTCATTAGCACTGCATGCATGTGGATCATATCTTTCACACTTGAAAGTTCCTTGTTGTCATAAAAGTTCAGGAAATTCACAATCTGGCAAGAGAAAAGTACTGCACAGGTACAAATGGTGTACATGCAACCTTGAAGGTACAACAGTGGTCTTACAGTGGTTTTACTTTCACAAAAGTGCAAGTGTGTGCATTTTCATAACCGTACGGATACCACCCTAGTGGCAGTTTGGTGTCTTTTACAGCGAGTCTAAGGTTGTTTTTGGCTGTGTTCTCATACCAAACGTTTAATTAAAGGACAGAGTCCTCAAGTTTGTTCACTTTTTATCTTGACTAAGCAGTTATTGTTCAAGCCAGCAGTTTAAAAATGTCCCCCAACTGAAAATACTACCACTATGTCTCTGGAATATTTTCCAGGTTTTTGGTCTTAGTTTTTTCTCTTTTTCGGAGTTTGTTTGGCTTTATGCTTCATAGTTCTCCTGCCTGTATCGCTGACGCAACAGGATTCCCAATCAGACATGGTAACTGATTCCAGAAGTTCTAGATACCCCTCCTGTTTGGTCTGATGCTGATGCCAGATTTAATCTTAACTTAATCTGTTGGTTCTTGCCTGCCTACCACAGACCCAGTCCTGCTGTGCCTCTCTTGTGTGTTTCTTTCACCTTCCTAATAAGCCTTGACTGGGGGCTCTAAGGGCTGTTTGGGCTTTACTAAACATCCACTGAGGTGATACATTGAAGTGAACATCTTTAATTTCATTGCTATTTCAGATTTTTTAGGTCATACTGAGTTTTTTTTTTAGGTCATATTGACTCCACACATCCCAGTGTTGCTGCAGGTCTTCATTCCATTCAAGCAGAAGCACACTCGCATGCATCTCAGCTTCATGTTTAACTACATATGCCTTAATTTTACATTTAACAGCTGGAAAAATGTGAATAACTTTTTTTTATTTACAAATATAAGTAAGAGTATGGAGTACAATCTATTAAAAGAACTCAAAGGACAACTTAAACACTACAGATTAAATTTAGTGTTCTTCTACTAGTTTCTGAATACTGCACATGCTTTACATTCTTTACAGCTGCTGTGCTAGAACTAGGTGAAATATCTATAAAAGAAAGAAAGTAGTGGTGGTGTCAAACTGAGTTCTGGGCCACTGCGCATTTAGCTTACAGTCTTATTAAACACATCTGATTCACTGACTAGAGCTATGAGAGGGATTATGCTAATTACAGCAGAACTGTGCTCAGAATGATTCTGGTTTGTGACTTTTGGTGTAAAAATAATCAGTGGAACTTGATCTTTGTATCACAGGCAGGTCAGTCAAGACTTTTTGGCAGAATCTCCAGCATGACTGTTAAAAATGTTCTCGAACTTCTCGAACGACTAGCGCTAGCATGGAATGCTAATGTTAGTAACCAGTGAAGCATCAGTGAACAAATTTGTGATTTTTGAGTAGAAAAATGTCTTGTCGGGGCAGTATGCTAAATGAGGGACATTTGCCTTTGGTCTAGAGGAGATTTCTGAGAAATCACTTTTAAGAAAAAATCTTTTTCACTCTCAAAACCCAGATGTTCTGCTTATTTAGAGTACAGTCATTCAGTAAATCTGTCAAGATGTAGGGGGAGGAAGATGACATTACGCAGGGGGGCTTCTTTGCTCAAGTTACTGTGACAGGCTTAAAGTAAGCTCATGTCTAAAGAGGGTAGAGAGTAGACTGAAATACTGTTCATTATAGACAATGAAAATACTGATGGATGCTAAATAGACTCCAGGTTACAGTCTATGGCCCACAGTCCTTCAGGAGTGGAAGGAACTGAATTATAGTCCAGTAGCATTACAGGTCAAGAAGGCAAAACATTCAGTGTATGTGTTCTGAGCAGGTGCACTAGTCAAATTACATGTTTTACTGATTTTCAAATGAAAAGATGGTAGTCCAAAATCCGCATAGTGCATGTCACTAAAAATAATTCATTTCTACCAATTTTAAAGCACTAATTCAATTCATTCCATTCATTCATTTTCTGTAACCCCTTAATGTGACATTGTAATTCTTACAAGGGTCACATACTCACACCTACAGTAATGTAATAATCCCCCCAACCCCACCCCCACCCTCCCTTCGCCGCAGTAAAGCCTCTGCTCTTCTAGAAAGGCTGTACACCACATGTTGGAACGCTGCTAAGGATTTGATTGCATTCTGCCACAAGAACAATAGTGAGTTCAGGTACTTATGTCAGATGATTAGTTCTGGGTCACAAGCGCCACTCCATAGCTCCACAGCCCAGTGCTTGGGGGCTTTTTGCCTTTATAACTGACAGTTGGCACTGGGCAAGGTGACTTTTGGCTAATGTGCAGCCAAAGGTGTCCAATTCTAGTGCCAATGCTTTTCTACAGAGATTATTCAGGAGTCCTCGAGTTACAACCCAGAACAGTTTCTTCAACCCGAATGTAACCTGAATTTTGGTGTAAGTAGAAGCCAGAGAAAAATGAAAACTCCCTCACTCATACGACGCGTTACTGCATATTCTTCTGCCACGCGCAACCAAACTAGTTCGCCCACGTAGTCCATCAGTACGAGACTAACAGTGTAAGTCAAGTGGGAGTGGGAGTGAGCGTTGTAAACTCAAAACGTTGTATGTCGAGACTGTTGTACCTCAAGGACCCCCTGTACAAGCTATGTGCATGTATGTGTTTGTGTATATGTGTGTGTTTGCACGCAGTTGAATGCTTACATCAGGAATAGGTGCACCTCACAGTAGCTGAATTTGAAAGTTGCAAGTTAAATCCTGGTCTACCTTGAATGACCTTCACAATGTGGTGCAGGCTCAACTAAGACACCACTGAAATGCCTTTCTCGAACCTAAGACACCATGCATGCTTCTCTTTGCTTCCATTTTGGGAAGATAACTCAGCAGGAGGCACACAAACTCATGAGGAGTGAACGTCTGGGCTGTCATTTGCGATCAGCCAGACAGATGTGACCTAGAAGGACAGGCTGCCAAAGCTCTGACAGGACCTTTCCTCTAAATCTGGCCAGACTGACTTGGATGTTCTCTAACGCCTCGTTTCTCGCTCCACCAATGAGATTTGTTGGTCTGTAGTTGTTGCCAGGCAACCGCTCTCCCCATCCATGCCCTGCTTACTGTCTCACACAGGCGAGCCGTGTAGAAGATCAGGAATATTCCTGTGAAGAGAAAGCTCTAGCGGGCCGAAGCGAAATTCCTCCTCTTCTCCTGTGTGGCAGACACACATGTACATTGGTTAAGCAGAACCAGAAAACACACAATAAGCACTCTTCTCTGTTAATTCGACTATATGGACAAAAGTATTGGGACAGCTGACCAGCAACAAGGACTTTGATGCCACTGAATTTAAATACAAAGACTTTAATATGGAGTTGGTCCCCATTTGCAGCTAGAGAATGTGTGCCCATTCATTCTGTAGAGCATTTATGAGGTCAGACACTGATGTTGGATGAGAAGGCCTGGCTCACAATCTCAATTCCAGTTCATCCCAAATGTGTTGTATGGGGTTGACATCAGGTCTCTGTGTGGGCCAGTCAAGTTCTTCCACACTGAACTCATCCAGCCATGTCTTTATGGAGCTTGCTTTGTGCACTGGGGCACAGTCATGCCGGAATAGAAAAGATTCTTCCCCAAACTGTGTCCACAAAGTTGGAAGCAAGGCGATAACCACACTGTCCTAAGATTCACTGGAAGTAAGAGGCCACCTGAATTTAAAGATGAATTGGTATGTCCCAATACTTTTGTTCACATTGTGTTATTAGATGCTCAGTTGATCAGGGCCTGCTCAAGTAAAAGCTGTTTGCAGAGCTAGTCTTAAAGGTGCAAGAAGCTTCTTATCCAAGGAATGATTGGTTTAATTGGGCCTTACATGTACTCCAACATGAATAAGAACCGATTTTCTTACAAATAATGGTTACTTTAGTATACATAAGTCTACATAGTCTTGGATTCCTCCACATTTTGGGGTCCACAGAACGTTCTAGAATGACGACACAAATTCTGCCTGAGGCACGAGTGTAATGCCACTAGGGGACGTCCATGAGAAGTTTATTTATTTTTGAGAGGAGCTGTATTTTATTCAGCTCACATAAATAAGACCAAAAACGGCTGTGTGTAATGCCATTAACAGCCACTGGGTGGCACTATAAGATCAATAGTCACCTTTAAAATGGCCCCGACTAAGGAAAACTGAACACACCGGCTTAAAAAAGGAAAACAGTGCAATGGAACATGGACAAAAGTATTGGGACGACCCTACATTTTTGTCATTGCTTGTAAGACGGACAAAAGTATTGGGACGCCTGACCAGTACGCCAACAGGGATTTGAATGATTTAATATGGAGGCTTTAATATGGAGTTGGTCAGCATACCAAAACATTTTGGACAACGCCTTGCTCCCAACTTTGTGGACAGTTTGGGGAAGAACCTTTTCTATTCCAGCATGACTGTGCCTCAGTGCACAAAGCAAGCTCCATATAGACATGGCTGGATGAGTAGAGTGTGGAAGAACTTGACTGGCCCGCAC